>JABWIB010006425.1:0-17234 GCA_016617825.1 Platyplectrum ornatum
ATATACATACAGGTATTGCTCCTGATCCAAAAAAATATGGCAATCAAATGTGCGTACAGTAAAGTGTTGTTACTGCCTGTGACAAGAATGGGACAGGCTGCCTCGAAAAGTCATTCATGAAACTTCGATTTGACAAGTGTAAAATGGTGACGTCAGGCTGATTTCGAGGCGCGAATTGACAAAATCGAGGGTCCGAAGGCATAAATCGACGCGAATTCGGGGCGAATTCGCGCCCAGAAATCGGACCAAATCGCGTTCGAATTTATTCGACCATCCAAATTCGAACCTTCGTGAATACGATAATTCGCACACCCGTTCGATTTCAAAATCGACGTGAATTGGTCCGATTTGTATTCGCGCTGACAATTCGAGGCTTAGTAAATACCCCCCATTGTGTTATGATGATAGAAATCACAAATTGTGTACTATTTCTATACAGATAATGAAGTTACTGGTTCTCCTATTTACATCTATTCACAATAAATAGTGAAAGTGATTAATTACTGACAATTTAATAAACAATAAATACTGATGCTGTTATTTTTATTGTGAAATAGTTCTCATGGCAGAGCTAGACACACCCATGGGTGGAGCTATCCACAGGACACACCCCTTTGGTGGTACAGGTTACACCCCTTTTGTGAAGCGCTTGTCACAATCTCCCTGAAATCCATTTGGAAAAGTAGGCAACCCTGTATTAATATGTCGTTCATTTAGCATGTTTCTTATTATAATAATAAATAATAATAATAATAATAAGGGCTTGACCTTTTATTAGTGAGTAGCCAGGTCTGATTCTCAGACACCCCAGGACAGGCTGCTGATGACGGGGAAGGGAATTGTTTTAACCAATCTGTTGAGATGAGGGGCGGGTGGCTGTGCGCCCCCTGGGAGTGTGGCGCCCTAGGCTGCGGCCTTCTGAGCCTATTAGTATACTTTATGCGTTCTTCCCTGTGTTTCACACGCCATTGGGCCTCCATATGACGCCATACGGGTCAGCGGTGTCTTGTGCAATGTAATCATAGGGATAGCCATCAGCTTTCCAAACTCGGCAACAACCTTGACAGACAGGATGCAATGAAATAAATACCCCAATCATAAGCATCCATTTATTCTCTTCACCTCTGCTTAATATTACATCCACAGATGTATAAACACTGCAAAACACAAGTATCTCTAAAATAATGTATTGTATATAGGAATACCAGCATATATTCACATATAACCAGTAATAATAACCTGAAATACCAGACAAACCAGGCCTGGAAGATTATTATTATAAGTATGTGGCCAAATGACCCAAACCATTATATGTCTATCCCTGAGGGGAAAATGCTCCCCTCCCCCTTATATGGCAGGCTCAGTGCTTGCCAATGTTACTACTGCAATGTCAAAGGTCTCTTTCCTGCATATAATAATATTACAAATAAATATCAAAAACTAGTAACATATAACAAAACGGTTCCGACTCCGCCGGGACTCGAACCCGGAACCTTTGAATCGCTTCATCCCTCTAGAAGTCCAATGCGCTATCCATTGCGCCACGGAGCCACCTGTTGGACTTCATGCACATAACCTACATCAGTGAAATACTGTCACGCCGCGGTGGCGTTATATGCCTATGGCGCGGCGTGTACTAGTGTGACGCGCGCACACGGCAGCCGCACAACATGGAATCACAGTAACGACCCGCCGCTCGCACCGGGCACTGTGCTGGTCACGTGACGGAAAAATCACACGAATTACAGGGCGGCGGGTTGCGCAACAGAAAAGGAACCGCGCGCATGCTCACAATGATCACGAGCGTAGTCGCTCATTCGCACACGTGTTATAGTATATAAATGCTAGAGTTGTACTTGTTCTACGTCTCCGGAAGCTTTCTTATGTATGTGTTACTATTACAGCTGGGCTTCAGAAAAATGTCTTCTTTTAGGCTCGCTACTGCAGTTACCAAGTGGTGCCCGCTAGAGGGCGCTCACAGTACACTGACTTGTATATTTTGCGATTAATGTACGGGTTATTAAGCAGGAAAATAATACTTATTATTAACTTATTATTCTTACTATTCTAAAGTCTGTTGGGTTTGTTTTTTTAAATGTTTTCTTTTTTGTTTACTGTATGTGCGACCATTATTGTATTCATTGTTAAATGTGATATTCCTTCATAAGACAGAGTGTGTGTACTGTTGTAGTTGTCAACTCGATAATAAATAAGATAAAAAGTGATGCTGCAATTCAGTGTCTAATAAATACACGTATAACATACTATATAAAATCTTACCTAGAGTGCGCGCAACAAAATGTAGTGTAATCCTAAAAGTGTGTATGCATACAGTATGTAGAGACCATTGTGCATTATCCAATGATCATGAACACATTTACTTACTGGTCCCTCTCACATAAAAAGTCAACTTTAAGCAACACAATATATTTAGTACCAAAATAACACACGTGACTGCAGTTTGTTTTCACGGGTCTCCATTCACACCTCTGATGGCAATAAGAAGTGAATAAATGCCTGTAATATTGTAATATGGCAGATGTGTAACCATGTTGCTAACCTACTAATCCATCAATAACACTGCACCTGCATATATATCCTCACTCCTCTCTAGATATATCCCAGCTGGTTCCTAAGATCTTCACAGGATATACAGCTCTCTTCTACACTAAACAAATGCTCTGATTCCCGGCTACAGGACTTCTCCCGGGCTGCACCTGCCCTCTGGAATAATCTTCCTCGCCTGTTAAGGTTATCCTCCACTCTGCAAGCGCTCCTTTAAAACTCATCTATTCAGACAAGCTTACCATATTCCTCAACCTCCTTTTTCTCCTCTGCTTATAACAATTCACCCACAATTTCTGCTACTAACACTGCTGTGTGGCTGGATCATACAGAGCACTGAGCACTTTACGTTACCACCTGCCTGCTCCATCCATTGTATAATAATAGCACTTACCCCTATGTATCAATCCCCAATATCCTATAGAATGTAAGCTTGCGAGCAGGGCCCTCTTCCCCACACATTCTGTCTGTTACCACCCAGTCATGTCTTATTGATTGTTTAGATTGTTAAGAGCTATGTAATCTGATGGCGCTATATAAAAGCCTGTTAATAAATAAAATAAATAAATGTCAATAATAAATTCTGACCAGTCTATAAAGGTGCGCAGAGCCCATCACTGGGTGTACTGGGTCTAGTCTGGACCAGGTTCAAACGTAACATTTAGGTTTCTTGTTATGTCTTTCAATATAGCTAGGTGGCAGTGTAACACAGCTTTCCATCTTCAAAGTGTACATAACACCTTTAGGTTCTAATTTGTAGCAGATGTTTTCAAGCCCAGGTCTATATAACAGTTTAAAAGTACATTTGATAGTATCTGTGTACAGCAATCAGTCGTTCTCCCTTAATAAATAAAATACATTTCACTCCCCTGAAATGTATTATGATTTTACCCAGATGTAACTTTCCACCTGATGTCCTCTTCAAACTCTGAATACAGCCCATTGGTATTAGTGGTCTATATATCCATATTTATCAAATCTGCGATTAGCGACCTGATCTTTATATACTAAACCCTGTGAATTTCTGCACAATAGCACTGTCGCACAGACCGATGCCGCACACAGGTTACCTAAGTTGGCGTATTTATATGCTTATGCTATCCCCAGCACAGGAGAGAAGTTCACTCCTCTCTCCTGCACGCCCGAAGAGGTCCGTTCTCACATAGACCTGGATCTGATACTTTGTGATTATCCCAGTTATTGTCCCAAAACTCTTCATGTGAATACCATAAGGTAAATATAAGATGGCCTTCAAATCAAAGATACCAGTAAGTGTTAATTTGATATGGCATGCCACCGCGTATTAACCCATTGTGAGTAGTGTTGTGTATATATATATATATATATATATATATATATATATAACCAAATCCTTTCCTTCCCCTGGCTGGTCCATTCACAAATGAATAAGAAAAATCGTACCATAGTGCAATAAACCTTTTTTCTGAATGGGAATATTATTCATGGTTGGTGACCAATAATAACATTAATAGTATTATTATTACTATAAATAATAATACTTATGTACAGTACGGGTGAAAGACAATATCACAATCGTCACCACGCATAAAGGAACCCAGTTAGTATCTGAATTCCAATTCAGAACCAAAGTGTTTCCTCCTGAGGCAGTGTATGACATGTGATGCAGTACATTACTAGGATATCTTAATACATAATTGTTTGACTGGAGCAAATGATTATGAATTTTATCGAACTGACAATTTTATTCCTCAGGTAGTCTAAATAAATATAGCTGCAAGATGAATGNATGTGGATTTATTTTATTGCTATTAATATATTGTTTAGTATGCTACTAAATATGGTGCAGTGTTCAGTTATTTAGACTCTTTTTTACTTGTCCTGGTGTTTAAACTCATACTACGCGGCTGCTGGAATGCTATCTGAACATCAGCTTATCCCCCAGGTGTTGCTATTGCTTTCTCTCCCAGGAGACATTTCAGTCATGTCAGTAAGAATAAAGACGTGTGCTATTTGATTAAATTCTTACTCATTGTAAAGTGGTTGAATGGGCTATAAAATACAGCCAGCAGGTATAATTATCACACTAGTCATATTTCCGGGTTGTTTGAAGTCAGTGTGAACAAGGCTTTTACAAAAACACAGGTTTCTCTACCCGGGAGATGGACCCAGGGTTATTCCTGGGTTAGACCTGATTCGTCCGCAGTGTTCCTGGGGTGTTTAGTGTTAACGATGGGGGGGGGGGGGATAAACAAATAAATACAATTTACTCTATGTCACTGTCTTCAGTGTGCACGGGTGTTGCAGTTGTAAGCCCACCAATTGCCTGGCTTTAAAAATCCGGGTAATTGCCCGGTTGGCAGTGTGAACGCAGTATTTGCCATATTAAGTAAAACCATTGTAGGGTTGTTGTAACTTACTATATGAAGTTACAACTGGTTCTTACCAGTATTACTGGAGAGTTGCAGTTTCCATCTTCACGTTCTCCTGTTTCCTGTTTTCTCCCAGGAACCACGCTATTCCCTGCTGTGACATTGTTCTGATAAAACTGAATGAAGAATTTACAAAAAAAAAAAAAATTAAAATTAAATCCCCATTTAAAGGCAGATTTAATTGTTTATGCGCCCTCTTATGCAAACTGTGTCTGAGTCACGTATAGAAGGTGGCATGTTTTGGCTTCCGTAAGAGACGCGAAAAGAGCGCGCAGCCAGCTTTTCTTGCGTCTTAACTAAAAATTGAATCAGCCCCAAAGTTTTCCACCATAACGGCCATCTCCATGTCATCTATGCAACAATCCTTTTCTTACCATGAAAGTGACCAAAACACTTAATTCATGGCCTGGAAACGTCTTAACTGGACTGCTGCAACCTCTGTTCTGGTTTTGCTACTCCTCATTACACCTCTATAGAGAGATCTCCGTTCTGTTGTCTCATCTTTCTCCACATTCCACCTCGGCCTCTCTTTTCCCCCAATAGCTTTACTGGCTTCCCTTCCCCCAAAGGACTCAGCCCAAAATCCTCTCTTACTTTTATAGACCTCAGTGACTCTGCCCCTCCCAAAATGTCACAACTAATCCCAATACACCGTCCTTCTCACCTACTTCACTCCTAATCTGTTTCCTTGCCATGTACCTGATCACCTCATCTCACTCCCGCATCCAAGACGTCACTCGTGCTGTCCCACATGCTCTTGAACTATATGCTTTGCCTATAAAAACACACATCTTCATTAATGCCTAAAGCTGGCCATACACTATAAGATAAATTGTTCCAATCGAAAGATTTTTCACGAGTGGGTAAAACCATAATGAATTGCAGGGGGAGTATAATGAATGTCAGTGTTTGTATGCAGAGAGAATACTTTATTGTTACATGTTACACACAGATACTGACCAGCGTTACTGTTACACTGTTATTACACTTGTGCTGGAAACATCATCTCTCACCTCTAATACTATTTACATTTAATTCAGTTTACCTCCCCTGCAATTCTACATGGTTTTGCCCACTCTTGAAAAATCTTTCGATTGGAACAATTTGTCTTATAGTGTATGGCCAGCTTAATACTTTTATTCATATTTTTACTTCCTGCTTGACCTTATATGACCTTGCTTTTTTTCCCGTTGCATTTGTTTTTCTTTATTGATTGTCTTGCAGTTTCGTTATGCGTTTTATCATACTGTATTGCATGTGGAAACAGCCTTATAAATAGACAACTTTTATATTTCTTTTACTGCAGGGCTTGACAATTCCTATCTATAATCTAGAGATTCCCACAAGCCAGATAGAGAATGTCACCTGTGAAGTCAGTGTTGAACACACCTGGGCTCCAGCCAGGGGGAGGGGGGTACAGGCTACCCAGGCTACACAGGCCCAGGCACTGGTGCTGATTTCCTCTTTGTTTGACTGTGATCCATTGTACATGTTCCCCTTAGCAGCAGCAGAAAACGCTGTCATCCAGCCTTGCTGATCCCTCCACTGTTTGTCAGCATCATTCACAGCAGATAACGTCACAAAGAAAAGCTCATTTAAGTTCATTAAAGTGAGAGGTTGGCGCTGGATAGACACTATGTAGGGGGGTCGGGGGAGGCAAAAGTTGTATAGGGCACAGAATTCCTCTTGGCGACCACATCTGGAGAACTACAATACTGTGTACTGAGTTTGTGAACGAACCCCTGAACTAGAGTATAGTTGCAGACTCGGCCAGCCAGGCGTGAAAGGTTCCTGCCTTGCATGACACTTGACAAAAACAACTTGGACCATATTGCCCAAATCATGGATTTGGGCTACAATCGTTACAGTGGGTGGACAACTTAACAGTACTTCCCCGAAAAAAAGCCCTATCCTAATTTTTGTAAACCCATTTAAAATAAGCCCTACCCCAAAAATAAGCCCTATTCTAAAAATAAGCCCTAGTGAATGATGGGGATGGGGATAAAAGCAGGACTGTTTATATAAATCTACTTTGGTAACAGTAGGGTTGATAATTCCAGAGAGATAAACTATTGGTGTAATGTGTAAACACAGTGTGCCTCTAGCAAAGCAGATGGACCTGAGCCTGGCTGGGTAAGGAACAGGAGGTGGACATGAGTAGAGAGGTGATCACCTGTGCCCAGGGCCGCCATCAGGGGGGGGGGACAGCCGGCCCTACTGTCCCGGGCCCGGCCGTCCCTCCACCTCCCAGCAGTGGCCCGGCGCCCTGCACTTTTTATTGGCGTCTATGTGCCTTTAAAAAGGCCCGGTGTCCCGGGCCCAGCCAATCGTGACGGCGGCCCTGCCTGTGCCACTTTATTCAACTGGGCACTCTCCTAAACTGACAGCTTGATTCGACCCCCCCATAGCAGACACACCTCTTCACCCACAGAATGCAATGACATGAATAATAATTCAGGATTCTGCATGACCTGTAACGTCCATTGTGTCTTATTATTGTGTAAGTCAGTGAGTAGTCCCAGAGGAATCACTGCAGAGCGCTATAGAACTTCACATGGCATGCAAACTGACTCCTGCAAATCTGACAAAACAAAACATATCCTGTGACACATCCAGCCCCCAGGCTTTACCTGATGCCTGATCTGCATCGCGAGCAGTGGGAGATTAAGGGAAATGCTTGTGGTGCATCCACAGAGAGGGAGATGCCTGATGGAGGTATGGAGAAATGCAGAATGTCTGGAATGTTTGGCGGTCTTTCCTGAGAGGAATAAAGTGAAATCGTTTTCTTTTGTCCAACAAATGTTGTAGGAATGCCAACTGCTTTGTCTTTCTGCTCAATTAATGGCTAGCACAGGCAGAAAGACATAAGGCTGGGTGTTTAGTGCCACTTTTATCCTATTTTCTAAGTGCTATTTTGCGTTCNGTGCACAGATTTGTGCTACTCGATCAAAAGTCATTGTTGCTGCCATTTATACTTATACAAATAAGACATTCCCATAGCGTACAACAAAGGGATTGGGTCGTGATTGCATGTGGACAGGATTTGGTTGGTTGCAGGGCTGGACTGGGACTAAAAAGCAGCCCTGACATTTAATGCACACAGGCCCACCTAGATCTATCCACCAATCAAAACTGCTGATAGTGATCCTCCTCATTCTCCTAGCCAGCAGCCAGTCAGTGAATGGCTGTCAGCACACTGATTGGCGGATGGTTAAAGCTCTCCAGCAGCACTTGGTAGCGGCCCATCACTCCAAAGGCACATCTGACATTTGCCAGAAGTGCCAGATGGCCAGTCCGGCCCTGGCTGGTTGGCATAATGTACAGAATATTGCCACCATTGACCACTCACAGGAGTCGTAGGCCCAGGCTAACAATAGTCTGTTGGTGCTAGGGAAATGAATGATCACAATTGGATTTCTCAGATCTCTAAACAATCGAAGTGTGGGGATTCACACTGTTTCAGTGTTACCGACCAAATTTCAGGCACTTCTCCCGGTATACCTGAAATTTGGTCGGCAATCCTGCAATAGCTGGCCTGCAATTTGTGAATCACTACACTTTGATTGTTTTGATATCTGAGAGTATACAAAATGGTTCTTATGATCCAGTATGGAAAGCATGATTACCTCTATTATTTCATTATAGTTTAAATGACATGCAATGCCCAGTTAAACTGGTGCTCTCAATCTGTTGTGGTGAATACCAATACCTCACTATGGGGCCGATTCAATCCCCTTTGCGCAAAGTTTTTCTGCCTTACGCTATTTGCGTAAAGCAGGAAAACTCGCGTTTTTTCGTTCGCACCTCATAGAGGTGTGTACAAAAAGACACAAGGTTTTAGTCCCATAATAGACGAGAAAAAGCGCACTTCGCGTTTTTTCCCGTCTTGCGTGGGATTGAATCGGCCCAATTGAGCCTCATATAAAAAGACGCGAGTATTCAGTCCCGTAATAGCGCACTTCACGTTTTTTCCCGTCTTCGCGCGGGATTGAATTGGCCCCTATGTCCACTTGTTGTTAAATAACCTGAGAGTTCTGTCCAGATTATATTTATCACTGATTTATAAACATTTATAATTAGATCCAGATGGAGCCTGGCACAGAGATCAGCGGGTGCCCAGTAATGAGTATCTGCCAGTCACAGGCTAGAGCTGGTAGCACATGCACATTGCAGCAGAGGTGATGAGTAGTATTACTCCTTTTATATAGAAGATAGAGCATGTTATTCCTAGAATATACAAATGAAGACATTACTGGTTAAATAATTTTACAAAATACATATACAAATATAAAAAAAATAAAATAACTAATTAGATATCATTCTTCAGGGGTGCTTATCTTAGAGCGAGCTAAACCATCATGCTCCTGCCTATAAAATGTAGCTAATTACTGTCTGTCTGTAAATATTATCTAAACTATGCAAACAGTTAATTGCTGCTTGTGTCTGAAAAGTATTATAATATCACCCTTTCTGACAGTATATAATCCACACTAAGAGAGTCTCTGGCATGAGGCTGGTATGCGTCGGAGAGGTTTGAACTGGCTGCTATCATCTTCTATATATACAAAAAGAAATGAATGCTCAGCAGATGAAAAACTCCTGATTATCCACATGTGACTTATACACAAGCTCTAACAAGTTCATCTTTCAAAGCTATAAGACCTACTGTATATGGAGATATAGTGCAGTGTAATTATCATTTATTAATATTAGAACATGTTGCAGAATGTTATAGTTGGCACGTTGTATCTCAGAATCAGACATTAAAATACATTTATTTTATTCTTTATTCATTTCTCCTCAAAGCCACTTAAATAAATCAACAATTTCTGAAAATTATGTTTTTTACCTGCCACGTTCATATATATTCAGCAGTTTTACCTAGAGAGTCCCAAATATGAGGGGTCACAGGCAGAACGAGAGATAGACGGAACCTGGAGCCACAAGCCCTGATCGTTACAAAGGATGGGTGAGGCTTGATTACATTGAATCCCTTCCATCTGTAGTAACCCTATGAATACAGGATTTTAATGTGTAGGGCTGAGGGTTCCATTGTGATTTGCATTAGGGTGCAAAGTGGGAATTTATAAGTGGTGTATAGAGGCGGAAGGAACGTTTCTCCATAAAAGGCAGGTGTGGAGTGGGTGGGGCTTATACAAGGGTGGAGCTTAGCAAGTGGCGGTATACCATACCATTATACCAGCCCATTACATAAATCATGCCCTAATGCACCCTTATTGACAACTATTTTCTTCTCCTGAGAGATAATAGCAAAAAGTCAGCAACCCTGATAAAAAGCAATCTAAACCAGTATGTACTATATATACATTTGGGTAGAGACAAACCTATTCTTATTTCAAATTATTCATATGCACTGGGCAAATGCTTGGAGCAGAGCTGGTAAGGATTAAGGCACAATAGAGCAGGGTAATAATATAACTACCACATATCTTCCATGTGTTTCACGGGCAATAAAAGGAGCATTATTTTGAATACATATGATGATTTAGGCAGGGGTGTATGTACACATGGGCACTCACCAGGGGCGCCTGACGTCTGTGCCACCCTTGCCGGGAAATACTGGCACTGTGACTGGCAGGTACCAATACTGGATCTGAAAACTTACGGACTTTCTCTTTTCAGTCTCTTTCCTCGGGAGTGGAGTCTTTAATCGTGTCCCTGCAGAACGTAAATATTATGAAGTGCAGTGTGTCTATATGTATT
Organism: Platyplectrum ornatum; assembly: GCA_016617825.1. Taxonomy (NCBI): domain Eukaryota; kingdom Metazoa; phylum Chordata; class Amphibia; order Anura; family Limnodynastidae; genus Platyplectrum; species Platyplectrum ornatum. The sequence goes on from JABWIB010006425.1 coordinate 10,701, forward strand.
ATGGTTTGTATATTATGAAATGCATGTGTGTATGTGTATATGTATTATGGAGTGGTCTGTGTGTATGTGTGAGAGTGATGTACCGCACATAATGTATTATGTGGTAATGTATTATATGTACATACAGGAGAATGAGAGCTCAAATCTGATTGGTTGCCATGGGCAACATCCCCTCTTTTCCAATCCTGCAGCAAATGCATTGGCAAGCTGATTATTTTGCTATAGCTATTAGGGTGCCACGCATGTGCCTACCAACTTTTACTGGTTCAACGTCATGTGTCAGGGCCATTTGATAGTGCAAATCACTTCATCAAGTCCTCTAACCTTCTACCTTTCATACCTTTTCTCTGGATAAAGTATAATAAGTAGTTGAGCAATTAATCACATGAACATTAATGTCACTTTTTCTCACAGCATGCTCCCCACCTGTAATAATCTGTGCTTCTGTGAACATGAATGGATAGACTATATTCCATTGAGACAGACGTGTTCCATTTAAAAGAGAGAACACATGTGCAGGAAGTGATAACAAAAAAAAAATCTTAAAATCATAATCATTTTGTTGTTTTGTTAGCGTTTTGTAACTTCGGGTTTTACAGCTGGACACATTTTGTATGCGGACGACCTCAATGAGTGAAAGACATTTCTGTGTAATGAAATCATTTGTAATTGTTTCTGTAAGACATTATGTCGTTATCTGAGAGATTGTGTTAAATTAGATACACAGATATGTTTAAAAACATTACTGTTCAAAATGTCTTTATTTCAGCAATCTTTTTAGAAGATTTCTGTAATTGGCAAGAAGAAAGGAATGTATAGTAAGATAATAACTAATTCCCTGTAAAATGGCGCTGTACGCTATCTACATAATGAAAAGTGTTTTTTTCAAGATATTAGAATGTGGTCGGGAGTTCTGTTATTAAATTTGATCTATAATAGTTGTGTTCCTAAAACCTTAAATGACACCAGGCCGTACATCTGAAAAGGCTCCCAGTCAGCTTATGTTGTGGCAAGCATATCACAAATAGGCACATTGGTTGTATAATATACTGATCACTATTATACACTTGACTTGGACGTAGGCTTCCACCATACAGATTACTGTGAATCTAAAGCTGGGCATCCTTAGGATTAGGCTTCCAGACATGAAGTGTTAAGGTTAGGCTGATAGAAGGAGATGGTTAGGGAAATCAAACCTTTTGGGTCTGTATCACTGTTAAAAGACCCATTATTTGCATTGGGTGCTTCCAAATGCAGATGTGTTTCTTTATGGATCCCCAACTCCCCACACGCCATACCCAGACAAATTCATCTGACAGTCCCATCTTCCATTTAATCCATTAAAACTCATTTTGTAAACACTTAGGACACATCTGTCTGTATAAACCTATATGTGTGTTATTAGATGAACCTCGATGTTCCTTTACTCACGATAACTGATAATAGATCTTTTTAGCTGCGTTGGATTGTGATTGTTCGGCTTACATGTTTATTTCCAAACCTCATCAGACTGCTGACACTGCTTGGCAACTCCTAACAGTGACTAAAGAAAAGGGGAGAGTTAATTAAACATTTAAATCAAGTTCATGACAGACTGTTCTGAGCAAGTAATTCAATAGTCCACTTCTTATATAAGTACCTTTGAAATACAGCAACTGTCAGACAAACCTGATTCATATTCAAGAACTGTTCCAAAACCACCTGTATGGAAAAAAGCCATTGGTTGTATACCAGAAATAGCACTGTACATCTCATCTGCCATCCACATGTTCTTAGAGTCACATAAGGTCATGCATCTTTGTATCATTGTCTTTTGATTATATAAATAAATATATTTTGCAATTGTGATATTTGTCTTCACACCTTCACCTCTTCAATGTCATACACTAAATTTTCAGCCTGGAATGAAAACTCCATGAGATCTAGGAATAGAGTGGCTGCACAGAGAAGCAATGCAGATCTGAATGGGGTGCCATGCATTAGGAATTAGCAGGCAAGCTTTGGTCTGAACTACTGTGCTTCCCAGATAAGACCTACCCCGAAAATAAGCCCTACCCCATTTTTTTTAAAGCCGGCCAAAATAAGCCCTACCCTGAAAATAAGCCCTACCCCGAAAATAAGCCCTGCCCTGAAAATAAGCCCTAGCAAATTCCCCAGTTTGTAAAAAAAAAAAAAAAAGAAGCAGGACTGAGTGGAATGATGGGTATAAATGCAGGACTGAGGGGCATGATGGGTATAAAAGCCGTGCTGGGGGCATGATGGGGATAAAAGCAAGATATATTTTTATATAAATCTGTGAATGTTAATTAAAATAAGATCTACCCCGAAAATAAACCCTATGGTGTTTTTTTGGACCAAAAAATAAATAAGACAGTGTCTTATTATCGGGAAAACACGATAGCATAGCCAGCCCTAACATATACAATATATTCTTAATCTGAAACCATGTTTTGGTGTAAATTAAATGTAATGGGCCAATAGCGAGGGTATGAGTGACCAATCCTGGGACAATAGATGATGGGAGGTATGTAGTTGTAATAGCTAATATCTACTAACCAGTCCCCAAGGGCTTCTTAATGAGATAGGTATTAGCTGCATTTACATTTGTCAATCATTATAGCTCTGGTGAGTGCTCCCTGGGCTCTCTGTGAGCAGTGTTGTTCTCTGATGTTCAGCCTATAAAGTAGGAAAAGACTGTCTTAATGGAACTCAACTCAACTCAATATGGAGATATACTGGTAGAATTTTCCACAGTAACGTATTTGTATACAATATATGACCTACTTTATTATAAAAACTCCTAAAATGTAGAACCCAAGGACCAGAAGCAGACTTAAACATAAGAGAGGAAAGTTACACCTGGGCAAATCCATTTTGAATTTCAGGGGAAGTAAAGTGAAAGAGAATACTTTGCTTTTGCATACTGGACACCCCTGCAATTCTTCATTGCTTCGCCCAGGTGTAACTATCTGATATGGAAGTTGGGAACGGATGAAATGACTTGTAGGATAGATAGCTGTGTAATTTGTAATTCTCATGTGGTCTTCTGAGAAGTGTTTGTTTGGTCGTCATTTGTGAGTGACAGATTGGTGTTTGCAAACAAGGGTCAAGTATTTACTTAAACCTCTGTCACACCAGCAAGTAGCCCCTGGCTACACAACAATGACTACATTGGGGCCTTTCAGTAGATGTTTAAATATTAAGCTACTGTCTTAACTAGCTGTCAGTAACAATTGTTAACTGTTACTTTGGTGGTCCTAACAATACACAGAGAGACACGATTGTGCATGATCTCTCATACCCCGTTCACACTGACGAGTACTACCTTGGCAGTCAGCTGTAGTATGCTAAGTGTGAACGGTGCCTTCAGATCTACCCAGGCTCTACACAGGGTTCCACCCTGCTTGGTCTCGGGTAGTCTGCACGGTGAACGGACCCTGCCCGGGTAATGTTACAGGGTTATCGTATACTTCACCACTCTGTGAGTTTAATGCTATAGTAATGCACATTAGTGCATTACTATATACATTACATTATACATATATACATTATACTTGCAGAGTGGTGCAGCAGGAGCAGTGTAAACACCATCCATATGACAATGTATACACCAATAACAGCATGTGAAAAAAAATTATGTTAAATAAATTTTTTTATTTATTAAATAATGTATTTTTTATTACTATTATTATTATTATTATTATGTTGAAATATGTTTTAATTTATCTCCTTTTGGACCGAATTTCAGCTTTTCTGATTCCCCCGTCCTCCCTTGGTATGTTTTACACTGAAAATGTCAATTTATCTATTCTATTCTGTCAGTCTATTTATTTTCTATAATATCATTTGGTCAGGTTGTCATGACAGAACACGTTGGTCTTCAAAATGAGAAATTTGCTAATTGTTTCAAAATAACAAAAAATACTTGAATTTATCCTCCTACTGTGGGAATAATTGAAATTCTTAGCAACAGAAAGACGATTGAATCAAAATGTCAGCTAAAAATGAATAAATCTTATAAGCCAAATCCACTACATTCCTGCAATAAATCCCAACATCAGATTTTAGTCTAGGGAGGCAAAGAAAACAGTTAATTTGTGAATGGAAACACAAAGGCCTAGATTTACTCAACTGATGGAAAGTGGAGATGTTGCCCGTAGCGATTAATCAGATTGTAGCTCTCATTTAATATTACATACAAGAGAATCTCAGCTACAATCTAATTTGTTGCTATGGGTAACATCTCCAATTTTGGTTTACATATCATGGAACAGTCACTTTGTGCTACAATCAATAGGGGTTTATAGTCTACTGGCTGATCCATGAAGAGGGTGGTAAGGGCAGGGCAGTGCTACATCTCTGGGCACATTAGACGGGTCTAGCTCGCGTGATATGATGACGACAAGGTGAGTGACCGTGTCGAGGAGAGTGAAAGGGAGGAGGAAGTCCTCTTATTATTGCTGTCTGCCCTTCCAATATTTACTTTTTGTTTTTCATTTTTTTTTTGTGACTTTAACGCCCATCAGCTCGGCCGCAGTCAACCTAAAGTCGCCTATTGGGTATGGCGGCCCTGGGTAAGGGATATTTAAATGCAAGAATGAGCTGCTAAATAGTTCTCAGCATGGAAAAAGGTGAACACAGATAACATTGTATAAAAAGAGAGAGCATTTATCATTTGCAGGGTACGGAACCTGTTGCTGATACAATCTGCACTTTGGACAGCTCTTGTGGATTTTGCAGAAGCCTGCACTGACCACCTCTTCCAGCTCCGCACACACACATATGGCTTTATATGGAATCAGAACAGTTTGGATGAATATAGGAATTTCAATATTAATATTTTCTACATGAGTTTGAAGAAGGCCATGGGCCGGCATTATGCCAGTTTAAGAACCATCAACCAACTCATTGCTATTGCAAAATATACTTCATAAATAACATTTAAATAATCACATCATCAGTATATAACCAAGGATTGAGAATAGAGAGATATACTTTATGGACTGAATTCTGGTCTGTCCATGTTCACTCCCCTCTCCATGCAACACGTATGACCTTCTGGACACTTTAGAAATTTTCTGCAACTGCTGCAAATTTTCCTGAGCACTGACCGCGTTCACACAGCAAATTTTACTCAGATATTTGACATATCTTTATTGAAATATCTGGGTCTACACTGATCACTTTGAACCCGGGTTGTTGTTAGGTGAAAGAGTTTACATGTGACCTGACATCTCCAATCACAGCCTTTTAACATGCCCGGGAAGAAGTACCTGGGTAGGGACCGTTCAAACTGCCAGGTTCCCGGGTTCAAGCCACACAAAACCGTACTGTCCATTTGAATGTCCAAGTCTGTAAATCTGTACAGGAGAGCGGAGTGAACTCCTCTGTCGCTCATCCTTGCAAACATGGTTTTATTACAAAAGATTTGTGCATATAACCAGGAACCTTACAACTCCATTGGCACAATTTATTCCACATGCACTCACTTATTATATATCCATTTGCCACAGACGTAATGCAGCTTTGGATCAGCTGGAAATTATTGAGTGGACAGTAATAAATAAGGAATAGTAGAAGGTCCATGTGATTTAAATTGATCTATTGAAGTGCACACATCAAAGCCATCAGTTCTGGTTAAGTCATTTATTCTCATTTCCTCCCCTTGTTTCCAGTGTAAATTGGTAGCGTAAATGCAGCTGAATGTATCTGAATAACTAATGGAAACGTTACATCATGTCATGTGGTTCATTGTACTTATAGTCACTGAGTGTATATATAAAACCATTTTACAATTTTTTCCACCCTCACCCTGGTAAGATTATTTACTGCTTTAAAACTTGTGGCTAAACTGATTTATAAAATTAAGCTGTGGGAGAGAGTCGTGTTCCAAGAGGCTGTCACTTGCAGGGTCAAGCACAGGATCAATTACCATTAATCATAATACATCTGAATAGTGTCTCAGATTCACCCTTCTGTACTATGAGATCAGTATGCTCTCCCCCACATCAATAACATCTCCACAAACAGCTGTATCTTTCCTTAAGCTGAAGACTGGAGACAAATAGTATATGAATTTGAAATGAATGATATAATAAATAATATATTGCACTTATATACAGTGAATATGATTCTCCTTTAGGATATTACAACTTGAATTACAAAATATTATTCTGATATCTATTTCTTATACACAGAGCAGGCTTTCATTTTGTCTGATGGGTCTCTGTCCTATGGTTGTTATTACTAATCCTAGTGCTGGAAGGGGGTTTCTACATAGACTGCTGCCAAAAGCACAGGTACTTCCAGGTACTATATACTATATTTGGAGATGGCCACAGCCAGTGCCATTCTTCCTGTCTACCAGGAAAGTTCCCAGTAAGGCCTATGCAATGGCAGCCCCATCTATGGTCTAATCCAGTGCAGATTTATATAACTGTATAACATGTGCCATTGTAGATTCATATAACTATGAAACCTACACCCTTCCTTACAATTCCATATATATATATATATATATATATATATATATAT
>JABWIB010006425.1:19485-30364 GCA_016617825.1 Platyplectrum ornatum
TAGGGCTTATTATCAGGATAGGTCTTATTATAGGGGAAACACGGTAGTTTAATATAGGGTGGCCTGCTCTCCCCGAATCTGTAACCGACTCCCGGGTTTCGGGTAATCTTCCCAGTATCCCAGTTAAAGTAGCCAATCTCCCAGGACCCAGCCCAAGGCAGTGACTTTAATGTAAATCACTCCCTCAGCCCCGATCATTACTATTAATGAGTGGGACTTGATAATGTCACACAAGCCCATTCGTAAAAAATGTATGGGAATAACTAACTGTTCAGGGTACGGGGAAGCAGGCATAATTGGCATAAATCACACCCTGCCGACTCTTGGTTTCTACACTACAAACCCTTTTCAAAGAATTACACTACATCATGCTTTTTAAGTATTATTGTTATAATTAATAATAATAATAAAATAATAATAATAAAATAATTTACAAATAATTTTACAAATATCAGCATTTGTATTGTAGAATATATATATATATACCGGCTCAGCTGTGCCCAACCCCTCAATGCACTGGTGGCATTGGTCACAACAGCCTAGTTATGGTCCTGGATGGCAGTTAGATCTATTTCTTCTGGACGATGTAGCAACCTTACCCTTTACACCACTGATTACACATCTCAGAACGTCTCTATTTGTATGTTAGCAGGGGACTCCAGGGTGTACCCTTTTCCTATACTACCAAATCCCACGTGCCAACACACGTACCTAAAAAAAAAATATATATATATATATATATTAATATGATATTCATTTTATATATAGAATTACAACACAGGATAATTGTGTGGATGGTCCACCCAGCAATCACATTTCTGTTTTCTGTTTTTAAGGATCATTAAACTTTATATTAGCTTCAGTTNCACCCATGCTCTACTAATTTTATTCTGGAATGCAACTCAGCGAACCATGGGGCATGTAAAAAGCAGAGTGTGTATAGTCTCTGAAGAATTACAATTATGTACCTAGTGTGATGAGGTCTTGCTGCATAGCCAATCTGGTAACAGTATATGGTGGTGTTACTGTGATTAGCCCTGTCAGCTTTCATCATCAATAGTTCAATAAGCATTTTATGAGAGTGTATGATGTGGCACACTTTCAATTGAGGAGCTGTTAATGAAATGTAAAATTTGGTGCCGAGAGTTTGAGAGAAACAACTAAAAGTGGTGTAAATTAAAATGTACAACTCAATTTAAACCCTGCAAACAATTAGAATGGTTTGTGATGGTGTCATAGTGTATGTACAAGCATGAACAAGACCATCTAGGTAAGTGGGCAAAGAAGCTGAATTTATAGGTATATGGTCATTATAAGTGATTCTCTCTGGGATGTGACCACAACGGATGAAACACCTGGCATTTATGTACACAAAATCACAAAGATAGCTAAAATATAATCTATTTAATTAGCATTTTTGGAAAGAGTATAGATTAGTAAAACCTAAACTCTAATGAAGACATTTTATAAACAGCGCCATCATAACTGAATGTATTCCGTATTAAAAATTCAGCATTTTTGTAATATTCATTTAAATGGGGTATTATTAAAAAGTAGCCAGGGAACAATGCAGCGGATTACACATCACTCATCAGACAGGCTTTATTACAAGCTTGACACCTAACGCCTCAGGACACAGACCTGTTGATGACTTATAGCCTAAAATGACTAGTGTTTGCAGCCCAGGTATTAACACTCTAGAACATACAGCTGTTCTTCTAATCTTAATGGAACAACAGCAACATATTTGTATATAATGGAGAGGTAATATTTAGTTGTATGTAAAATGAGCTTGCATCTGATTGGATGCTAGGGGAACATCCCCACATTTCCAATCCCGCAGTTTAGTAAATTTAGGCACTTTTGCAGGGTGTCCAAATATTTTCATCCATATAACATACATATGATAGACATAGCCAATCCTAAATATTTACAGATCAATCTTATTCCAGCTAGGCTTAGTACTACCCTCTGCATCTGCCCAAATATAACAGGTATGTGATAGGTCATATAATTATTGCTTCCTGCATATGACACAATACGAGTGTATCTAAACTTTATATTAGCATATCTACATTGTACTCCCATCTTATTGACCTTGCTAAAGCTGGCCATCCACTACAACAATCATCGATTATCATGGATTTTGGGCAAAATTGGTGTAGTGGATGGCCATTTAAAAAAACGGCAATAAAAATCCTGAAAAACGATTAACTATATCGTTTGGTGATCTAAAGAAGAATTTTAAAAAGATAGAAGAAAATAAATAACTAAGGCATTTGTGCCGGAGAGGTGCCCAGCTGCTCCCCTGTTTAAGACGTTCGCCTGTCACGCATACAGGACGTCCTCTTCGACTGGATAGGAAGCACCGGGGATAGGAGGAATGATGTCATTCTAGTTGATGCCCAGGTTTACACTCTGCTTTGGTTGTCATTGCACAGTTTATTACTTTCTGTTCTGTTTATTGTGCTTTTCCCCTTACCCGCCAATTTTGTATCCCATGTTCTGTTTATTTGCATTGTGTCTGCACAAACCTTTGCAGCCTCAACATTCAATGGTTGTACTCTGTCTTTTTTGTATTGCTAAAACCCAATAAAATGTTGTTTTTGCAATAAGGTTCAGTAAGAATATCTAGCTATAAGAGAGTGGTGGTGTTGTTGGTGTCAACAAAGAAATGAAGGGTCATTATAACTATACTGTAGGGAATGGGAAGAAAGAGCTTGTGTAGCTGGATTTTCTTTCTGCCAGTACAAACCAGTGTCACTCTGACTTGAACAGCAACCTTGTGAATGGCATTGACCAGAAGTCATTTATCTGCACATTGACCTTGGGAGGCTAATTATGGATAAACACATTACATTTCATGTAAGAACCATTTTGTGTTTATGCAGAGTGACTCTTATTACACCGGACTGTAATATTATTCATTAAGAACTGTTAAGGACTTCGATGAGGACCTACGATGTCTGCGAAAACCTCACAGACCCTCATGGAACCTTACTGGAGGGGTATAATGTATAAGTAAATCCTGGTGTTGAAGTAGCAGTAAGTGTGCAGTAAGTAGATGTGAGCCTGGCTACCTTAATTACCGGCATCAGGATTTCTGGCCCTTTACACCTAAGTTCTAAACATTGCATTTTGAAGCAGGAAGGTTTGGATGGAGTAAAGAAGGTTATTGAGATGGTTATTGAGAAGTTGAAAACAAAAAGTGGAAAATAATGTGGTACAAACCTAATAATATTTCTTAAGAGTTACAATGAATAAGATCATTATTAATTTATTATATATATATGTTAATACTCACTTATAGTACAGAGAACTTGTAGTCATATCCTCATATACAGTGAGGAACTGTCAAAGCACAATGGAGAATGAGAACACTGCCTGAAGCAATTCTATGTGCCAACAATGAATAATAAAACTTTAACTCTGATATATTTGCAGACACTGTTTACTCACAATACTATGATGACATAATGAGGATTATTCATATATTCTTCATATATTTTGAATGATGCATCTTGCTGTACAGTACAGAAATACATTGCAACGGTGTACAAGATCCCTGTTGCTTTAATTCTCATGAGAAAACACAGATGTATAAGCATATAAGTTACACATGGTGTAATGCAATTACTCATTTATAGAATTGAACAGAGATTCTATCTACACATGCCTAAGCCAGGCATGAGATTTGTAAATCAACGGTCCAGTCACATGACAGTATATACTGTATATATAAACTGACGTCTATCTGCTTTATATATCGCTCATAAAGATTATACCTGCACTTTATAGTTGTCACTATATCGTCTGTATTTTACAAGGGTCACCGGAAAGTTTGTGAAATACTAGATCAGGTATAGACAATGCTTAGCATGCTGGGACTTGTAGTTTGACAACACCAGGTTGCCTACCCCTGCGCTAGATGATTGCTTTATCCCAATTTACCACCCCTTCTATAGAGAACTAGAAATCCCAGCATGCTTTATCTTTATAGACATAGATGGTACCTGGCAAAGTATGCTGGGACTTGTAGTTTAACAACTAGTAGTTTGTAGTTTGACAACACCCCTGTACTAGATAGTTGATCTCAGGTGCAGATGTTGATACTACAGTAGTCCAAGCAAATATTCTGACAGTGGCCTCATGTGGGTGTTATTTGTTGGTGGGTCAACTCAAAAGTGAGCACATCATTACCACCAACCACATAATTTGTAGGTTAGGCTAATATAACATGTAGTAATTGACCACCACACACTATACTGGTCACACGATGCAATACCAGTCACTCTAATGGTTATTTAATCATTTTCAGCCCCAGGTTTAATCCAGCCCTGATGATTCTGATAATAAACAATGCCGCCAATGCTATGTTGAACCATTTAATGGCTGAGTTATCACACAAATTTGTTGGGAGTCAGGAAAATATGGTTTGTGTGTACCCAGCATTATAATGTATAGGGCGTCTAAAATAGGGACAAAGCAGAAATTATTCAAGTAGAAAGGGGCCCTATGGATTCCCATCTACCAGCACAATAGCTTGATTGCAAAACCCTTTAAAGGATTTAAACATCCCCCAGGGGGGATGCCAGGGTCTTGAGAGCCCAATGATTTCACCTTATAGTCTTGTCCTTTACTGTCTCCATGTGCTAGGATGAGTGTGTAATAAGAATATAATGATCATAAGATCCAACAGGCTTACCATGTCGACCTCTATGACAGTGCTGATAGACACATACCATGTCCGACTATGCACCAACCCTAAGTCTAACCCTAACATATCTATAATGTTACACACCGTTATGCTGATGACGTGGTATGTAATTGTTTATATTGGTCACTTGGTTACCAGTCTCTCATCTCTGTCCGTGGCCACTGGAGATATGCCATGGAATCTGAATGGGGAATGAACAATGTAGCCTACAGACTGCAAAGAACCGAGGACAATTTCACAAAATATATCACATTGCAACTGTGGAGGAAATAGGAATGTAAACTTCTGTTTTGATGGTACAGGAGAGCACGCCCGGCGACAGCGGGGGACACAAAGGGGACAGCTGTGACAGGCTCCAAGCTTCAGGGAGCCCTGTTAGTAGCATTATCACTATTGAGGGGGGCCCCAAAAAATCTGGGTGTACCGGGGCCCCAAGATATCTGTTGCCAGCCCTGCAGGAGAGATGTTGGCAGGGAGGAATAGACTAATAGTTAGCTCTAAATATTGGCGTTTATTCCAGATTACCCCCTAAAATAGAGTTTACAAAGTTTGATATGTTAGTAAAATAGACTTTTAAACTACTGATAGCTTATGGTGTAAAAGTATGTTTGTTTATATTGTGTAAGTACAGTATACTAAAATATTGTAAAGAATTGAAGTGTTCATATCAGCATCTCATCTGTCAGCGGTAACTTAAATTACAGGGCTTAGAATAAGGTGCTGAGTGACTCTTTTTACAGTGTCTGCAGGTTAACTGCTTATTTTTCTAACCACAAGTTTAACACCTAGGGGAGTCTTTAAACAAAAAAAATCCAGTCTTGCAATTTAAAAGCACATAAACACCTAGGACCAGATCCAAAACCTTCATTACGTCTCATTTACACATTCAGTGTGTGTAAATCAGGTGTAATGATCGATCTGTGTATGCACTATGCAGATGCTCCATCATGGAACTCATCGCATATGGAACTTAGTTCTATGCACTAGGGTATCTGTTCTAAGGGGCGATAAACCTAATCCACATGCCTAATCCCTGCAAGAAGGTGACCTGTACTTTAGTGCGCAGAGCCCGACACGAGACAGGGGGGTAATGGGAGTTCACTACACATTTACAGACCCACTATCCCATAAAAGAGAATGCAAAGTAGCTGATTCTCCTTTGATCACTTCTATGTGGTCTGTGCTAGTGGATTGGGATGTCCCACGATATTTAAATTAGAAGATGGGCTGTATAGTGCTTATATGAGGCACAGTTGCCATTTGGACTCCCTGGGCTTCCTTCATATGCTTACCCCAGCTTGGTGGTATAAAGTATAAGTTGAATCTGACCATCCACCAGAACAATTGTTTTGCTAATTCACCAATTATCGTGAATTGGAGAAATAATCTTTCTAGTATGTGGCTCAGATAAAATTCCAAAAGACCAGATTATCAAACCAGAAAGGCCCTGGGACAATAATCTGATTTTTCGGAATTCCGGACTGATATTGTCACAGAGGGGACAATATCATGAAGTGGGTTGGCAGGGTCCAATTACTGAACCCTGTAGTAACACCACACACATATATTTACCCCTCATTTTGGGCACTTACCTGCTTCGGAGTCCGGGTTTTCGCTGTCCAGCATGCCAGACTCTTCCTCTTGCTGTTTTTCTGAATAGCAGAGTATTGCGGGAGGGGGGAGGGGGGATTAAATAACTATATTCATTTCCAGGGCTTTTATTTTTACATTTCAAGAATAATAAAAAACATTTATTTTTACATTTCAAGAATAAGAAAAAACATTTATTTTTACATTCTTTATAAAATTGATATAGTGAAACAAGTGCTGTGTACCATAAAACAATAATAAAAACAAATATGCTATCTATGCAGTATTCAGCTCTTTCTTGACATCAGCAGAACCCTATAACAGGGTTTAAAATTGGGGAATGTGGAGGAGGTTTCCAGAGATGCTGGGAGGGCTCGGTGTGGAGCGTATAGATGCTGTGGAATGTCTGTACTGTGATGTGTTAGAGAGAAGTAATATACTTCATTTTAGATACAACCCAGATATAGTTAATTATTACTAACATTGAGGGAGTGTTGTCTTTTTCCAGTTATTCACAATTTTGCACAAGTGCATAATGGATCTTACAATTCGTATATGGACACCTGGAATGGTGTCATATGAGAGGAAACGTTCTTTAAATGTACTTGGTTATTTTATGCAACATTTTACAGAACTTTATCTAATTGCTCCCTGTTTAAAAAGATTCAGTTTGCAGCGATTGCGGCGGCAAAAAGGGGCGGGACAAATGTTGGGTAGTATGCGAAGTGCAGTCTTCCATACTCCATAAATTGGTTTACATTCTTGTATTGTATTCATATTCTTAGTTTCTATTCTTATGTGTGTATTGTAATGATAAATAATATGTGTTTAATGTAACTATATTAAAAGCTCCATAGGTGTATCTTAATGTTATATTAATATAGTGTGCTGACTGTGTTCATAAAGCGATTGATATTTATGAGAATAGATAGATTTTGATGTTACATTGCACAACCTATAGTGTTAGCAAAAAGAGACATAGGGCTCCATTTACTAACCTTGATTTTATGAGATAAGGCCTGTATTTAAAAACGTGAAAAAGCCAGCCTGCCATCCCTAGTGTCTCTGACAACTGATGATTGGTTGTCAATGTCATGTGTTTCCTGTGTTTAACGTGCTTCCAATGACGAACTCCATATGTGGCGAAAAGTAGGAGAGAGCAACAACAGTAATGGCGTCCAGACTGGGGGTACCTTTGGCCCACCTGAAGATATCATTCTTGGGGCTGCCCTCGGTTATAAAGAAATAATACTAGGTCTTGGGGCCCACCGGAGGATTCTCCTGTTCTCTGATGGGCCAGTCCGACGGAGGACAAACCAAGAGGCTCAGACTCACTGGAGGGACAGTGAAAATGAGGAGTTGCTGTCCATCAGAGGATGAGAACAATGAGGTCTGAAGGCAACACCCACTTTATGTAAACTTTGTGCACCGTCCCTTTGTAATGACAGCACTTTTGCAGAGTCTCTACCGGTGGCTTTGTAAACAAAGCCGCCTTCAATATGAACAGTCCATTGGCAGCTTTTTCAGCGCAACGCTGGCTTTTTTGGGCAATATGAACGGTCATTTTTTCACTGCCCCGCCGGCTCTACACACCACCTCTAACTGCGGCTTTTTACACACACACACATTTGCTAAGCTGTCCTAACCATGATAACCATGGCTAGTGATAGCAACAAAACACCGAAAACGCAAACAAAAGATATGGTTGACCAATCAGACTTGCAGAGAGGAGATACGATCCTGGCAACCTGAATTATTGACAGTAGGATTTATTTTAGTGGAAAATGTTTACAGTCCTAAACGTATAAAGTAAATGATGGAGCTTTGGTCCTCTCAGAGCATCTGCGTAGAAGCTTTAGGCTTGTTCTTGCTTTGCGTGCTGCATTATGTAACCGGTAATCGTCACATTTTGAAAGCATGCAATCATAATTCCATGTTGTAATATAAATGATTTGTGTTGTCTAAATAAATTGTAACCCTGTACACATATTTAACCTTAGCGAAAATTCTAGCAATTAGTTGATGGTTATTAGATTTCTGTCAATATTTTTGTTGCTACTGTAATGTGTTACTACATGTCTTATATAATAGGTAACCACATAGAGAAATGTTTCTAATGTACTTCCAATGAAAGTAGATAAATATACGCTGTTCCTTTGATGGCTGCTTATTGACCAGAGGGCATTAGGTTGTAGATTTTATTAGACATGCAAATTAGAAAACAGCTGTCTATATTATTAAGACAACCTATGGGAATTCTGTGGGAAGATAATTAATAATGATAAAGTTTTTTGAACTTCACACACCCGAAGATAATACAAACAACATGCATGTGGAGATACACACACACACACACACACACAAATGAATGCTGTAAGAAGCTGTAATTTAATAAGATTTAATTCATATTCATATGCATCATCCTAATACAATTCCCCGGCATTCCCACACAGATGGAAAAATACTGTATATTGTAAAAGTCGCACCCGCCTGCCTGTCACACCCCTCTCTCAGTCGGAAAATGGCAGGTGCCAAGCAGCTTATGTTGCTAGACCGATTCCTTAACTCATTTGTGAGGTTCAGCGCTTTGTGTGAATACTGACCGCACAAATTCGGACAAACCCTGCCCCATTTGATTAAAATGTTCCTCACGCCCACATAGGGTAATGTAGGGGGACAGGTCCGGCTTGCACTTTTTGTACTGACTTAGTGGCCTAGAATGGACTGTTTCTCAGGTTCCTGTAATATTCTCTTATCATGGAAGTTTCATTACATAGTATAATTCTTGCATTTATTCCACACAAAACTAAATTAAATGCTGACTTTGTTGCTGCTTTGTTATGTTTATGGTGAGAGCGATGGCCTTTTGGTAAATATATAATATACTTGACTTATTGCCATGTATACTATAAGGTTCTCAATCGGAATTAGTTTATATTTGTCAAAAGCATTGTGTCATTAATAATATTTGTTGAATAACATTTGTAATGTTGAAACGCAATTTATTAAAGGCAAAGCATTAGGAGTAATTACTTATTTGTCAAGTAGATTGTTAGCAGAAAGCTGCCAATAAGTATAAGTAATTCAAATGTCCCCCAGTTGTTATTGCCTGAGGTCCTTTTATTGTTAAGAGCTATGTACATGAAAAATGAGGTATATTTATACTGTGGGGTTATTCTTTATATAATTCTTTCCAAGCACTTGTACCCTAGTCATCCACATTGCGGTCAGGTATTTATACTTTCCGTGTGATACTATTTTTTTTCCATATTCCTTCTGTGACTTTCCAGTTCTCACTATATGATATGGCAGGCCTGTCCGGCTCACATTACATTTGGGACCTGAAGGGATTCCTCCTCATATATCAGGTGCCAAGCAGAGCGGATGAAGACCCTGTGTATGCCCTACAGCCATACATGCTGAGAGACCAGTGGTGACCTCATCTGCTTCCAGAGGGTGGCATTAGAATGGAGACAATGGGGGGGATTGAAATGTCCCCTCTGAGTGATTCTGACATTCAGCACAAAAGTTATAATTGACAATAATAGATGCGCCGAACTGCTGGCCTTCTACTTGCTAAACCCTATGGTGTATTCCATTTACTAATCTCTATAAAGGACACCAGGATTGTCACATAAACCACCATTATTCCACTGTCTCTTTACATTTTGTTAATATACTTGTAGAAAAACATTTTACCAGTATTTACCAAATAAATGGAATTTACTCCTCATTAATAACTGTAATATCCACTTTTACAAATATCAGGGAGATTGTGATAGCAATATCCAGTCTCTGTACAAAAAGGGCATGCCCTATGCAAATAAAGGGTGTGTGCAGTGTTAATAGCCCCACCCATGAGTATGTTTAGCGCTTCCAGGTAAAATATTTCTCAATAAAAATGGCTGCTTCAGTATTTATTGATGGTCAGAAACACTTTTTAAAAACTGTAAAGCAGACTGTGCCAAAGGCTGCAGTGCCCAGTAAGTGCTGGTTCGTTCAACGGTTTCTCAGTCTCATGGGCATAAACTGTGGATTTGACACTAACACACACAATTATATCTATCTATCTATATATATATATATATTTGTGTGGTGTATAAGGTTCATGCGGTGATGTCATAGTGGTAGCTGGTGACATCAGTACTTGGCTGTCTCTGTGTCACAGCAGTCCGGATACAGCGAGGGAACGCAGTGGAGGTAAGTATCTCATCAGAGGAAATAGCTCCTGACTTGGATGTGTCTGGAGACTTGGAGCTTGACTACCCCCCCCAAAAAAAACCTTGAGCTTGTTAACTTTAATAATGGAGGTTCTAGCAGAAAAGCGCAGCACTGGGAAAGGGTGAATGTGTGTCTTTGTCTTACATGTTTGTCAGTTACTGAATTTGGCTATGTAACTCTGCATAGCCCCTTAATGCCAAGAGGGAATGGTGGTCCTTGCAGCCATGGTTCCCCAGAGGTCTCCTCCAATGAGGTTTTTCCTCTCCTGAGCGCTGAAGGACGACTCTTTGTGAGTCCAGGGGCTGATACAAATTCTTGGTCCTCGTATAGGACAAGTATATAAGAACTATG
>JABWIB010006426.1:2690-16630 GCA_016617825.1 Platyplectrum ornatum
ATGTNTGATATCTGTGTGAGAGACACCTACTATCTTGGGGAAATTGGGAAATATCATGAATTGGATGCCCCAAAATATATCCAATTGGAATATGAACACTTCAAGTTCAATTCATATTTAAAAATGGAGGCTGAAAATCAGCTGGAGGCAACTGTACAATAGGATATACTTCCAATGTGAGGCCTAGAGCGATGAAGCTGGAAAGACATGTTACAGAGTGACATCCTGGTGGTTTATTCTTCAATTGCTTTTTCTTTTACTGTTCCTTTATGCCTGCTTTAATACACATCTGTCATTTTTATAGCTGTACAAGTTTTTTTTATAAACCATTGGAATCGCTGAGAAACAGGTGCACAGCATAATACACACTGTGTCTTTCCTTTGGGGCCTGTGCAGTAACACAAGGAATGCCGTTTATCAATTGGAGGTTCACAGACAAAACAGTAATAAGGACTAAAGTGAAATAGACAGGGACAAAAATCCGACCACTCTGGACCATTTAATTTGCAGCGTGTACAGCTTGTATCTTCAAGCAACAATGCAATCATAAAATCAGGGGACNTTTTATGGGGAAATATAACTTCTGCACAGCATGTTAAGGTTTCGGAATCATAAAGCGTTTGAGACAGCTAAACTACAGGGATCATTGCATTAATTCAGTACTTGTCATAATAAGACCTACCCCCACACTTGGGGCTNTTAATTACTGTTAAGTTAACCCTTGCTTCCATACAGCAAGTGTAATATCATAATACATTGTCTGGGTCATGTTATCTCTTTGGAGCTAAGCACTGACTGAAACATTAGTGTTCGACATATATCACAGATTTAAAGACTTTTTGGCATGCAATACATGCCATTAGAATACTCTTTAAGGATGTGGAATGGAGCTGCCTNTGTTCATATGTCTAAAATGTGACCAAATTGTACCCAGCAACAAGAATATACACCAAGTTCAGTTTCCATTAGATGTTACATGTTTGACTGTTGNCATTGGAATTAGAATTGGAACTATGCATTGTGAAAATGGGACATTTTTTAGATTTAAAATATAACAATTAGCTTAATAAAATGTAAAGAAAAAGTAAAGTACATTCATATTTTAGAAAGAAAAACTCAATTTTTAGATTGAAGATGAGTAATTGTAATTTACATAATTTATAATGATATAAATAAGCCAATACCAAGATATAGAACATATATAATGTACCACCAAATATAGACATTTTATCCCCTTGACAGAAAATATAGAGAAGTGGGCATATACCANTAGTCACTAATTCCACGTTCAGATTGCAGCCCGCAGATTGCCAGTGTTTTCTAACTTGGCGATCTGCAGACACACAGGCTGGCTGTCTGTTCACACTGCACATTGTTGTCCCAGGTCTAAGACCCGGTTATAGAAAGCCGAGGTTATCATTCAGACTGTAGAAAAAAAAGCCAGGGATATCATGAGGCTTGGGGTTTTGAANGGTGTATAAGCACATACTATACTAACAATAGAAAACCCATTACCTTTATTCATTCAAACAGCTTTGAGATAGGGTTAATATTCTTATCTAATCTGCCAATACATGTCTATAAGGTTTAACTAAATGTATAATATTACTAATAATATTTATAATNAAATAAATACCTTAACAACATCCAGAAGGTCATTGGCCTTTCCCTATCATAAGAAAACTCTCTATATTCTGCACGTATAACTTACAATGTACTGAGTATTATCCAATTGACATAAATATATCAAAGCATCCAAAAACATAGAAACTACTTAGTAGAATCGCTACAGAGGCACAAGCTTCTCAGCCTCCTATCACTTTTACATCTAAAGCATCTGTCGTGGTGTAATGGATTTGTTTACTTGCAAAATATTTATTTGTATAGAGCTACCAGGTACAAGCCGAATTATTTATTTATATTACAAGCATTACAATAAAAATACAATCAAGGAAATAAATAATCTAAATGAGATACTGTAAATGCACCAAAATGATAATAACATATTTTGTCACATTAGCATTTTTCTCCAATAAAGCCTTTCCCTCTGTAGCCAGCTGTTGATTTGAGAAATTCTATTTTTTTAGTGTTGGCTTCAACTGCAGATCCTTTTTCAATGTGCTTTTCTCGTCCCCTTACATATTCGCCTTTTTATGCTTACTCAGTGTGACCACTAGGTTTTCAATATACTCTGTCTGAATATGACTGATCTAGGTAATCCATGCAAGGCTGTAGGAGGTAAATGATGAGTAGTCGTGTGTCATACAATGAAGCANCGTAAGACAAGAGAATTGATAATGGGAGTGTTCCAGGAAGGAGTTAATCAAATTTCATTACTATTTAACATATACATCATTAAACTCTGGTTTTAAAAGACAATTGTACTAATTTTCAGAAGCATACCATCTCATGCATTTGTAGAACTACCATTAGCAGGTACAGTAACACCACTGTGACAGTGACAGCTGTCATAAGTGGAATGTTTAACTAAATGTATGCACTTCTGTTGATTGACCATATAATGCTATCTTGTTTGTCCTTACATTATTTTGATATTTTTGTGTACTGACAAACTGTTTACCTTATCTATAGTTATTATTTTGTTGCTATTTATAAAGTGACACTGAGCATATCTGATACTGTATAACGTTTGCCTTTGTGGTCCCCCTATTTCACATTTAACCTCCTCTCTGCATTGTTCTCTGTACGGTCTATATTTAAACTCGGAACAGTTTAGTGCCAGCTGTAAAGTTTAGTCTTCTAATCTTTAAACAAGTCATGGAGGTTCCAGAGCAATTCTTTAACAACCACATCATTAACTGCATTCTAATGACTGTCAAAATAATGGTCAGAAAAAGTGGTAAGTGTATCAGTATATAAAACTAATAAATCTGCTTGGAATAGGCAGCCCTCTTAAATGACATGTAATATATATATATATATATACTTACATTAAAGGAAACTTATATAACCAAGATGCAATAATGAAAAAGAAGTGGCTTGTGATCTCCAGTGAATGTAACTCATTAATAAAATGCACAGTATTGATAACAAGTACAATTGCATATCCCCGCACACACTGGATCGGATCCTGCTCTCCTCATGTTAGCTGACTTCCACNTGCACNCGTTGGAAGTCAGCTAAAAGTGCACTAAGCGGGATGGGACATTTTGCCCACTGATCTGCACAAATGAGTTAAGGCAGGGGTCTAGCAACATAAGCTGAATTACAGCATGGGTCCGACAGAGAGAGGGCAGATTACTACCACTTACTACCCCTTAGCCCACACTGCCGTTCCTGGTGTAAGGAAATCAGGATCTTATCCACTGATACTCAAATTAAGAACTGAGGATGTGGGCCTAAATTTACTAAGCAGGAAACTGCAGGGAGATTGAAAACTAGGGATGTTACCAATAGCAACCAACCATATTCAAGCTCTGTGTAATTTTAAGTACTGGAGAATGAGAACTTGAATCTGATTGGTTGCTATGGGCAACATCCCCACTTTTTAATCTCTCTGAAGTCTCCCTGCTTAGTAAATTTAGGCCCTAGTGTACAAAAAGCTTTGTAGTTACAGCCTCTGTAAAGTGCACATTTGAATACTCAGAGCACATTTGAATCCTCAGAGCACAGCAGATGACATATGTACACAAGCAGAACACTATATCATGTAGGGTTACCACCTTTTCGTCTTTAGATTCCCAGACACAAAATAGTCTGCTTCCCTTACTGTATAATGATGAGACACCACAGTCTGCTCTCCCTGCTGTTTAATAATGAGACACCACAGTCTGCTCCCCTTGCTGTATTATAACGAGAAACCACAGTCTGCCCCCCTGCTGTATAATAATGAGACACCATAGTCTGCTCCCCCTGCTGTTTAATAATGAGATATCACAGTCTGATCCCCCTGCTGTAAAATAATGAGATACCGCAGTCTGCTCCCCCCTCTCTATAATAAAGAGACACCACAGTCTGCTCCCCCTGCTGTATAATAATGAGACACCACAGTCTGCTCCCCCTGCTGAGACACCACAGTCTGCTCCCCTGCTGTATAATAATGAGACTCTGCCCTATATGCTACAGACACCCCAACTGCCATACTGCCCTATCTGTTCCCAGACACATCAACTGCCACTCTGCCCTGCCCTATCTGCATCCAGACACCTCAACTGCCACTCTGCCTTATATGCTACAGACACCTCAACTGCCACTCTGCCCTATCTGCTACAGACACCTCAACTGCCGCTCTGCCCTATCTGTTCCCAGACACATCAACTGCCACTCTGCCCTGCCCTATCTGCATCCAGACACCTCAGCTGCCACTTTGCCCTATCTGCTACAGACACCCAAACTGCCACTCTGCCCTATATGCTACAGACTCAACTTCCATACTGCCCTATCTGTTCCCAGACAGGTAGGGCAGTATGGCAGTTGAGTTAACCCTAGCATATAGGTGTGTGGGAGCTGAGGTGTGTGGGAGCAGATAGGGCAGAGTGGCAGTTGAGGTGTCTGTAGCAGATAGGGCAGTTGAGTGGCAGAGTGGCAGTTGAGGTGTGTGGGAGCAGATAGGGCAGAGTGGCAGTTGAGGTGTCTGTAGCAGATAGGGCAGTTGAGTGGCAGAGTGGCAGTTGAGGTGTCTGGGTGCAGATAGGGCAGAGTGGCAGTTGATGTGTCTGGGAACAGATAGGGCAGTATGGCAGTTGAGTTATCTGTAGCAGAGTGCCAGTTGGGATGTAGACCAATACAATCCGGCACCAAAACAGAGACACAAGATTTGATTGGCAACAAAGTTATAACCGCGGCTGAGCTCAGCTCAATGAAAGCGAAACTTTAAATGGCGCTGACTGAAATTGCCATATTCCCGGACGAAATAAGCGATTCCCGCACTGTGCAGGCGAATCCCGGACGGGTGGTAACCCTAATAACATGCAATTTAAAAAAGTCAAACCACTTAATACACACATTTCTAAATATCTGGTTTGATATCTAGTGATATTAATAAATTCTAATGGAGCATCAGGTTGGTGTGTCTAAGTATCAAAGGGCTGATCCAGAGTTGCACTTACATCATTTTTTAGGTGCAAGTGTAGACCGGAGCAAAACCATATGCAATGTGAGGGGTGCATATGAATTTTAATTCTTCTGCAGGGAAAAAACTTTGCTTTTGTACAAAGATCTCTGCATAGCTTTATGTTTAATATGTAAATAAGAGTTAAAAAGGAAACTTTAAATCTAAAATCTTTTAAATCTAATTCTATTCTCACAGTTTATTCTTGCCTTCCCTGCAGTTCAGTGTTTGCTTTTGGACTACACCTGCACCTGTTTTGCCCTTACACCCAAACTCTGTCTCATCCCGAGTGTTCAGAATTGAAAAATAGCTAATACGTGACTGTCTGTATTAAATCATCATAATTATGAAATGTAAATTCAGCCTGTAGAAATATACACAACACTGTATTTTTCACCTTTCCCGTAAGTGTATGCCTGTCATTTTATAATATGTAACTTCCAATCTAACAGGTCAGATTATATATAATATTCCATTCACACTGCCAACACAGGAATTCCCAGGTTTTTTAAGTCGGGTAATTTCCTGGGTTGAGGGCAATCCAGATGTTATACCAAGTTCAGGTTAATATCCTGACCCGGAAATTTCACTGTTTACACTGTTCAGACGGAACCCACGGAACCCAGGTAGACCATAAAAACTGTCAATCAACAACATATAACAATCACATTGTTTGCACAGCCAATCCAACTCTTCAGTGACTACGCAGGTTTGAAAAACTTGAGTAGGCACCGTTCACACTGGAGGAGACCTGGGTCCGAGCCACAAAAAAAACTTTGCTTTTACCAGGTAGATAAACTGCGTGAAGGGACCCGGGTATTTCAAAAGAAGCCGTTCACACTGACAAAATAGAAAAACTCGTAATGTGACTGAAATTAATGGAATTTTCATGCCAGTAAATGGGGTATTAACTAAATAAAACCTTTTGTCATTGGAACCAAAGTTATTAAAGGCTGGGAAGGCTTTGGGAAAAGAGTGGTATAAATCTGTCATAAAGCATATTGAACAAGCATAAAAGCCCATAAAACTCCTGGATGGTACTTATCTATTGCCATGTATGAATTACATGTCATTATACATTGGCAAAGCAATATAAAGATCTGTGAGGAAATAACAAAATTATATTTATGGAAAAAAATCCTCAAAACCTCATTCTAGGCGAGTGTTACAAATGTGCAATGCAAGCTATATGCCATGCAAAAGGTGGAAAACCTATGAATAGATCAATGTCACACGTTATGACAGCTGAAGGAACGTTATATTCTTTAGACAGTCCATTACCTGAACTAGGAACCAGGACATGATGACTGATACCCATGGGTTACCTCCTTGTGTTGTCTTTTTTGCAGGTATTAGGAGTTTTCCTGTTAGAAAAATGCATAGAAGATTATTATGAGCACTATTTCAGTATTTCCCTAATAAGTATCCAATTAAACAACACCATTATTTGTATTAGTATTTGGACTATGCATTCAGAGGCATAAATAAAAAGGTTCGGTATTAGGTGTAGCCGCATATTGCATTTCACAGATAAGCCACACAATGCCAACGCTCATCTTTCAACTCTAATCTCTGTCTCCACATTTTAAATCTCCCTCCACTGGTTCACCGCGGTTATATTATGCTCAATGGCTCCTTTTCTGCTGTTGCTCCTAACTCTGAATGAGCCCTTAAGTGTCTTTGAACATGCAAATACCTCGATTATATCACCAGGTCTAAGTACTAAGACTGCATATTTAGCTGAGTGCAGTATTATAATACCGACTGTGTTTAGTATATACAAAGCAGTTATCGTTTAAGTAGAGAAACAAGAACACATGATAATAGGAATGAAGCGCTATTAAAAGCTGAATTGACTAGTTAGGCCTAACCATGGATTATAGCAAAATAACAATCTTCCTAATTGTAAAGATGCACAGTGTGTTTAATGGGTAATTTACAAGTCTTTGTGGTAATAAATCAGCAATGGGTAAATGCAAAAAGAAACAGAACTGCACATAGAGCACCGTATTCATTTCTTGTTGCAGATGCGTACTGATATAAGCAAACGAAGGTGCTCTGTAAATGCTCAAATGAAAGTGATTGAGGAATACTGGTGTGCACTAAGTGCGTAAAGTGGGTAATATTTCATACAGTGATGCACCAGAGGGGACAGCGATGGGAGCTTTAAATGCTTCTAGCTTTGCTCTGGTATGGGTTGTAAATATTTTGGCAAGAACATCGGGAAAAGTGCAGGGCTGAGCTAAGGCCAGGAGGAACTTTGCAAAGAGAGTTTTCCACAGTCTATGTTTATGCCATGCAACTTCTACGCAACTTCTCTAACACAAGAGATTAGATAGCATTGCTGCTTGTGACCAGACAGTGCATAAGCTGTGTATAAAAATGAGCGATAATTGGGCTACTATAAAGATAGGAAAAAGCAGCTCCATAGGGAATTGAATTGACCCCTTCATGTACTATGCAAGCTTCCGAACTATTTTCATATTAAGTAAGGACAGTGTAGAAATGCCAAAAGTTGTCTTGGAGGCGCTGTACATAGAAGCATGGGATAACAACGGACAGGTTTATACAGAAATAAGCANGACTGAATACGAGAGAACGTAGCTTTGGAAGAGGTGTAGGTGAGGATTCTGAACCTGATTGGAATCCATTTCATGGAAGGCAGTGGTAGACTGTGGAAGATCTGTCTGGTTGACAGATTATCAGTGAGTCTGTATGAGCAATCATTCCACCGTCCACAATATCCACACTTCCAATCCATCATGTTGATGGACCTCAAGTTGTGAGGTTGAGTGAAGGTGAACTCCATGCATAATATGCAAGTGGGCTCCCACGTGCATGTATACAGCTCTCAGATCTCTGGATCCATACAGACCATAACACAAAAAAGCTAACATGCAGGAGATTACATACTATAGTCAAAACCTATGCTGGATAAAGGTGTGGCGAATGTTTGGTCCAGAAAACACAAAGCATGTGACTATAGATTCATTTTGACATTCCGAGAATCTGCAGAACAGGTGATTCATACTTTGGAAACAAGGAAACGAGAGTTTATTATCTTCCTCTATAAATTACCCAAGTCCTCCTCCTCCAACCATTCATAGACTTGATTCAATGTTCTGCTCGTCTGGTTTTTATATCCGTGCTTTTTAACCTAAATGACAGTATAATGTGCAAAACCATTGTATTATACTTTTCAAGTCATATTTCCCCAGAAATAAAGAAACAAAATCAGCAGAGTTAATGACCCGATCAAACAGGAATCCTCCATTCCGGTTGCAAGAATTTGCAATTGACACTTCTGTCTGATGTCTTATGTTGTCTCCTAGGACTCCAAATGGGCTGTTGCTTAATACATATGTATTTTAAACACTTATTTTTACTGGAATGTGCATTAATATGTAGCATCCTCATCATGTAAAATAGCTTCCCAGTTGTGTCGCTGAGATGAACATTAGCTTTCTCTACGAAAATATACAAGACCCCAGAGTAATGTTTGCGTTAAGGATTTGTTTCTGGCTGTGAAATAGCACTGGTTCAGGCTGTGCACAGGCATCATGTACTGTGGTGACTTTCTGTTTAAATTATGCTTGAATTATAACTAAAATTAGAGAAGGCAATACTTCATCTGACAAAGTAGCCAGGGAAGCCAGAATAAATGAATACTGAGGTGGGTAGGTATAATATCTAACAGCCGGATCTGTATATCAGAAATCACTGACTCACAGAAATGTCGTAGCTTTCGGAATATGCCAGAACAACGCAGGAAACAATAGTGCTAAAAGAATTCCTCATACAGTAGAAACATGAGCAGCACGGATATATATATATATATATATTCACTATTTCTCAGTAAACAGTACAGAGAATGGAGGTCTTATCACTAATGGCAACCCTTCCCTTTATTTCTCATTATCACAGACAGTCAAGACAGGGTTTCAGCAATAGGCGGTCAGAGAGAGGGACAGAAGACGGACACCACTTCAAAGAGCCATGCAAATAAGCATTGATAGCTGTGAGGCTCTGCCAAGGATAGAGAGGACTTGACAAAGACGTCCAGTAAGATGAGTGAGCAAGCTGCACTTGGAAAGGATGGGAGAAATTAATTCAAATGGAAGAATAGATAAGGAGAAAACTTTAATTAGAAAATGTCAGGAATGGGAAGACTGCTCGAAAATAAATTATGAGTAAAAATAAATTAAAATGTACACAGCTCTCAATTAATAGTGCAACAATTTAAGACTGTGTCAAAGTATGGCAATTTACTAATGTAGGGACGGCCAACTGCTCCAGAGAAACAAAAACAGCTATAAAATCACAGGGAGCTGGGTCTAATACTTATACATATATTTAACATACATTACTGTGTGTAATATTCTGTGGAGCCAGTTAATCAAATAGATTTATTGTGGTGCTATATTGGATTTATTGGGACTTTCTGCAGTGCCAGATACTGTGTAATATTGCTGGGTACACACTAGCGAGCATACGCCAGCTGAGGTGATACATACAGTCATGCTTCGTATATAGTTTGTAATGTGAGCTGCACTGGTTTACATTCTATGTGAGTAAGTGAGTATGGTATGGCTCCAAGATGGAATAACCCCAAGGCCTCCACACATGAGCTGTGTGGAGGTCTTGGGGTGCCTCTAGTAAAAAAAGACTCTGTGGCCCCGGAGGTTGGAAAATGAGAAGGTACACAGGAGAAGGAGAGGGATTCCTTGACAGGACCTGGAAAGTCATTTGATGGGAGGGAGCTGGAGATTCGAGACTTTGGGAATAAAAGGACATTGAAAAGCATGAGAACAGGTCACCTTGTGGTGAGTGGCCAATTGTATAAGGGGGAAGGGAGTGAAAGTCGGGCTCCATGATTCTTTGCTATTCTCTCTCCTTGTAATTGTTCTGGGCGAGATGATCCATAAGTGCGGGAGCAGAGGAGGAGAGCAGTAATTGTGAGGAGGGGCTGTGAAAGTGTTTTGTACTCAATTACGGGCACTGACTCAAGAAAGAATACTGTGAGTTGGATGGAATAAGAAAGTAATACCATTCATATATACTTTTTCTGATTTCTGGATGAAGTTTGAAAGGATAAACTATTGAATCCTGTTAAGGAAAATCTGTTGAGGAAAACCGTATATATTGACTTTGAATTTGTATATATTGACTTTAAATTTGTATATATTGACTTTAAATTTGCTGGTGAGAATTTTGTGGGCAGCACTACGGTACTAGTGTAACTAAGAATCATTAACTGTTTGGAACCTAAGGGTTATTGTTAGTACCGTTGGTATCTGTTGGGTAGAGGTAGAGTTCTGCCATACATGTGTACCTTGCTGCACACATACACCCACACTCGTAGTGGCAGGACTGTCCTTACATTTATATATATTTATAGGTTCATTGAAGATATCTGCCCTGTGTCCACAAGAGCTCCTTCTCCATAAACCCTTCTCCTAATTCTTACTTTAACCATCCCTTTCCACTCCCTAGGGCTCTGGTTGTGTGTTTGGAGTGGCATCTTGCACTTTGCTCAACAGTCTCCATCAGGTCCAAAACTTTGCCTGGTGTTAGCAATAGGAGACAGGAAAGGGACATCATATCGGATGCAGCTTATAGTTTGAACATGTGTGAGCTGTAGGTATTGTGAGCTGTAGGTAGCGCAAGCATTTTGTAAAAGCACTTATGATTTGTGGCCTCTAAATACCCAAGGATGCTGACTCTCCCGGAATGTCCAGGTGACCCATGGCAGTTCTACCAATGATTCAAAGAGAGTATTTTAAAGTGAGGGAAAGTCATGACCCTTTGTATATGCTGGACCCACGATTTTGTGAAAAAATTTTCTCTTACAGTCTGGAGGGGGCATGGCTTATACAAGGGGGTGTGGCTTGGCAGGGAAAAATTTACCCGTATACCAGACTGGTTCTACCAGTATGTTGGGAGAGTTGGTAAATCTCCCGGGACTGTGCTGAGGCGTACGCTGCTAGACCCCTGCCTTAACTCGAGTTCTGAGTGTATCAGCACTGTGTGTGATCGCCAACTGCACGATTCCCGCATCTCCCTTCCCTAATCATTTCCATTAAATGTTCCCCCCCCCCCAATGTAATATAGGTGATAGTGCCAGTTTTTTACTAAAAACTGGCACTATCACTGCTTCGCATATTTAAAAAGAGCAATCAGCAGTGGAAACGTTTCCAGTCTTCGCGGGCCCGTTCTGCAGTATGCGGTCCGGCGGCATCGTATATTTATAAACATGTGGGCGCTCAGGCTGACGGTTATATTGAGAGCACCAATGATTTTTTTATTTTTATCTACCTTGAACCACCAATGTTCTACAGCGAGCGGATGAGAGCCTAGTAATCCATTGTTTTCGTATATTTTATAAATAGAGGCCATAGACCCCCGTGTCAGAAACCTTATACATTGTAAATATAAAAATATCAATCACAAACACATTTACTTTTTAGAACACATTTGCAGCTTTGAGAAGAGCTTTATGTTTTGCTAATTCGTCTACACATGAAAAAACAGGATCTCTTGGAGATAATCTTTGTGAGGGTACTCTAATCAGAACAAGAGGTCTGAAGAAGCTGAGACGCACTGGTGTGTTATTAGCAAAGCTTGCTCATAATAAGGAGGAGATCTCATTTTCTCTCCTGTAGTAAGAACTTATCTGGGCAGACAGACCCCCCAGAGAGGTCAAACTTTTACTAAAGGAATACATAGATTTAAAAGTAAAAGGACAACATATTATCTGCTCAGCACAACCAATAAATCCAGGTTTGCTTATGATTTATTCACTTATTTCAATTAAGAAAAAAAAAGAAAAAAAATGTCTGCTAGTTATGTGAAAACAATGCACAGTAATAATATAGTGCATGCCACCAGCTACAGGCTAATGGAAGGTATTGCAATATAATGAGATTCCACCCAGAAGGCACTTAGGCAAAAATACTTCTAACTAAAGATAGTGGAATGAAGCAATTTTCATTATACAGGTGCTTTACTCTTCCTGAGTGTGGATTAAATGGATGTTTTCACATACAAAGGGCACTTACCAAATAGCTCATCTTTTGCCAGTGCATAGAGTATGCGCGATGCTCCAATTAAATTACTCATGGAAGCTGAGAGAGTAGAGCAGCAAATTCCGATAGTGACGAGGGGTGGCCAGACATTAATATCCCGTAAGAAGCTGTTATCATGCTGCAGAAGAAACCTACAGAGAGGAAGACAATTTATATTAGGAGTTCTATTCTAATCATACTAAAATTGAAACACAGTCAAGGTCAGATTAGTATTCTGAGAAAATATCCACATTTTGTCATCTGGAGTAATTTGCCCTGTAACATGAGAGCGGGTTCAATCCAAGCGATGTTTGGAGGGCAAGACATAAACATTTTACAGTGGAGGTGTGCAATTTTAAGGGAGGATACACTAGGGTAAGCTGTATGACCAAGGGGGGTGTCCTTCCCTCTCCTGAGAGGAAGCCAAAACCATCAGGGTCCAATGACACATGTTCTAGTAATTAGCCCATGGATGCTGACTCTCCCACAATGTCCAGGTGACTCTCAAATTTTGTGATGTTCTTCTCATGCCTCGAAGAGAGTATTTTAAAGTGAGGGGAAGCCCGACCCTTTGTATAAGCTGGATTTTGTGAAAAAATGTTCTCTTCCAGTCTGGAGGGGGCATGGCTTATACAAGGGGTTGTGGCTTGGCAGGGGAAAATTTACCTGTATACCAGACTGGTTCTACCAGTATGCCAGGAGGGTCGGCAAATCTCCTGGGACTGTGCTGAGGCGTATGCTGCTAGACCTCTGCCTTAACTCAATTGAATGTATCAGCAGTGTGTGTGATCGCAGTCTGCGTGATTCCCGCATCTCCCTTCCCTAATAATTTCCATTAAATATTCCCCTCAATGTAATATAGGAGGGTGGATGGAACAGGTTCGGCCCAGCAGGCGGAATATCAAGTGCATGTGTACACCTGTGCACGTATACAGACCAGTGCAAATTTCAACCAACCACAGTGGGGGGGGGCTGGTCCAGGTCAGGATCCGGGCCATAGTGAGGGACAGGCCCAGACCTGAATGTACGCTCAATGGCACAGCACAGCTCTGTGTTATTAACACTACACATGCTCACGTTCAGAGGGGTGTTTCATGGAGAGCAGAAGTCAGTGTATGGGAGTTCTCATGCACTAATAATAATCTGAATACAGTGTAAAGTAGTCACAGGGGAAAATTTAACCACCATTAGGGTATACATTAGAGTGACGTACCATGTACTGCTTTACGTANACAACCAGGTGCACTAGCATAGGGATCTTAAACTACAGTTGTATGTGCATTTGGATCACATATAAGCCACCTATATCTGTGCTTGCATTTAAGAAATGCATGATGTGTATGATATTGCCTTCCAGTCTAAATACAGTTGATATGTATATGCTAATTTATTTTTAGTTTTATTTTACCAAGTCTGCTTATACATGTGTCCAAATATTATTATTGCTTGTTCCATTTATTAGGATGACCTTGAGACTGTACATCTCCTACTATTAGATCTAATAAAATACTGAGGCAGGCTTCTATTTATTACATTTTGAAGAAATTGTGAAAGCGCAAACATATTAAAGCTCTGTATTGACCATTATATACAATTCAAGGTCCCTTTCTGCAGGTAAAACGTTAAAGACAGAAAACCATGAAACCTTTTTACTCCAAACACAAATATAAATATAAATGACACACACACACAGGCCCTTGCGTGTTGGTGAATTATTACTGTGCATTAAGATATTAGGTGACAGCTATAATATTAAGTGACAGCTATAATTGTGACACATTTCAGTCCCTTTCTTCTTAATCAAA
>JABWIB010006427.1:9076-22549 GCA_016617825.1 Platyplectrum ornatum
CACATCACCCCCCTCCTCTCACTCTCTCCAGAATCATGTCCCCCTCCTCTCTGTTTTCCCTTTTTCTCGATCTCCCCCTCCTCTCTTGGCACAATTGACCCCGCCCCTTGGCCCCACCCCTTGGTCCCACTGTCCCCGCCCCTTGTTCCCACTGTCCCCGCCCCTTGGCATTTTACTTGTCTCCCTGAAATGGTTTTTCAAAAGTAGGCAACCCTGATATATATGGCACAGGGGTTTCCCAGAGAGGTGGCCCCCTCGCTCCCCTGTGGCCCCCGGCTGCCATTCTGTGACAGAGCTGCGACATGTTACAGGTGCAGAAAACGTGTGAGGAAACAGAGGTGCGACAATGTGAAGAAGAAGGTGTGAAGGCGTCAACGCGACTCAGTAATAGAGCAGCCTCCCCAGCCTTCCCGCTTCCCTCCCAGTGACAGATTGCCCCCTCTCGCACATCATACGTGGAAACCAGAGATATTAATAATCGCAATCAACTGCTCCGCTATTTCCCTGCCAGGAACCGAACACTTAACCCTATCCCAGCAATGCCAACTACTGTGCAACCACTGGAAAGGAAAAGCAACCAAGCATATTCTAGCTGACATTTTTGTTGTGTTATAGGAAAGTGAGAGCTAGAACCTGATTGATGCTAGGGGCAACATCTCCAGTTTTACTTTCAGCAAATATAGGCCTTGGAGCTAGCACTCTATGGACCAGATCCAGACTTACATACTATTTAACTTTTAAACTGCCCAGGCAGTTAAATCGAATTTCTGGTTTCCCTGCTTACCCAGGCTAAGAAGGGTTTTATCCGGCTCGGGCCAGGGTAGATGGCATTGTGAACGGACCATACCCGGGTCTATTGTTTGCTACTCTGTCATTTGCTGACTTCGGGGAAGAGGGCCGCAGCAGGAGGAACCATTGACATAATGGATTTGCACACTCATCACTATATACTTGTAGATTCAATAGCATGAAAACCATACCTCCCAACTGTCCCTCTTTCAGTGGAACAGTCCTGCTTTTGAGGGACTGTCCCTCTGTCCTTCCCGCCTCCCAGTTTGTCCCGGACAAACTTTGTTTTTTATATGATGCTGCGAGTTGCAACATCAAAAAGGGGTGGAGATTGGGTGTGAAGGGGACGGAGTCATGGTGTACCTGGGGCGGAGTCAGGGCTTATGTGTCCTGTGGTCCGGACCGTGTAATTTGGGAGGTATGTGAAAACATAGAAAGTGACGGCAGATAAGAGTCACATGACCCATCCAGTCTGCCCCATTGTGTATTTAAACCTATACTGACATCATTTTATTCTCTATTTTGTTTGAGACTCATAATATCCTTATATTTATCCCAGTTTATATGTATGCCTTCACATACTACCACACACACCTCTTTCTCTGAAATATCCAAACTGATGACATCCCTTTATGTATGTGAAATCTGCTATCGTATCACCCCTCTATCTTCTCTGCTCCAAGCTGTATATATTTAGTTGCTCTGTCCTAGAGGAATAACAGCACACTGATAGGTGCAAATACCACTGGAACAGAGGGGCTGAGGTTGCTAGAGGGTGTTCCATCCATAACTCTTATCTATATGTACATTTATTATAGACAGAGGGGTGGAGCTGATGTGACTAGAGGGTGTTCCCTCTTAGTCAAATGACATATGGGCATTTCTTCTTAGTCAGGTGACATGTGTGAGCATTCCTCTTCTCTGTATATAAATGCAACATAAAACAGGTGCAAGGCTTAGATGACTAGTAGGCGTTCCCTCTTAGATGACTAGTAGGCGTTCCCTCTTAGGTGACACGTGGGCGTTCCCTCTTAGATGACTAGTAGGTGTTCCCTCTTAGGTGACATGTGGGCGTTCCCTCTTAGATGACAAGTAGGCGTTCCCTCTTAGATGACTAGTAGGCGTTCCCTCTTAGGTGACATGTGGGCGTTCCCTCTTAGATGACAAGTAGGCGTTCCCTCTTAGATGACTAGTAGGCGTTCCCTCTTAGGTGACATGTGGGCGTTCCCTCTTAGATGACAAGTAGGCGTTCCCTCTTAGGTGACATGTGGGCGTTCCCTCTTAGATGACTAGTAGGCGTTCCCTCTTAGGTGACATGTGGGCGTTCCCTCTTAGATGACTAGTAGGCGTTCCCTCTTAGGTGACATGTGGGCGTTCCCTCTTAGATGACTAGTAGGCGTTCCCTCTTAGGTGACATGTGGGCGTTCCTTCTTAATCAGGTGACGTGTGGGCATTCTCTCTTGGTCAGGTGACATGTGGGGCGTTCCCTCTTAGGTGAAATGTGGGTGTTCCCTCTCTCTGTACCCCTCCAGGCCTCTCTATTATTTATTCACAGGGGATCACAGTCTTAGGTGCTCAATTAGGAATAAATTTTGGTTGCTGGGAGTGGAGTTATACATGACGCTATTTAAATATGTATCCAGCAGATCCGAGATGTCCTGTTATCAATGCCAACCACTGTGCAGCCACGGGAAAGGAAAAGCAACCAAGCATATTCTAGCTGACTTTTTTATTGTGTTACAGGAAAGTGAGAGCTAGAACCTGATTGGTTGCT
Organism: Platyplectrum ornatum; assembly: GCA_016617825.1. NCBI lineage: Eukaryota > Metazoa > Chordata > Amphibia > Anura > Limnodynastidae > Platyplectrum > Platyplectrum ornatum. Next base: position 11,640 of record JABWIB010006427.1, read on the forward strand.
AGGGGCAACATCTCCATTTTTACTTTCCCACAGTTTAGCAAATATAGGCCTAGAAGCTAGCACTCTATGGACCAGATCCAGACTGGATGTTGTTGGAGAGATGATTCCAATCCAAGAGAAGGGTCATCATAGGGGTCATCATACAAGAACTTGCAATCTAGAGACGAACATCAGTGTGAGTAATATAGACTGCCATCTAGTGGTGTAACACAGTTACTGTCCAGAGGAGATAGCAATCTAATGAGAAACTTATATCTTCTGAAGTCTGGGTTCAGATGTCTGATATTGAAATGGTGCACACATGCGCACACTGCCTGCACAAATAGGAGGGGAATAGGAATCTGCATTCAGACAAATGCAAATTCAGCGTTTGGGCCATTGAACATTGAACTTGCATGTTTGAATCCAGCCCAAATTTATAATGAGCCAGGAAGTGTACATTTAAGCAATATAACATGGCACCCTGTGCCACAGAGCTTACAATCTAGTTTGAAGGCGGACTTGCTGCTTATGATTCAGCGCTCGAAGTGGGGGTGTATATGGAGGTATGCCATACCGGCACTTCTACCACTGGTGCAACTTAAAATTTCCATTGACTTCTATTATATTCTGTGTTTCCATACCGCCACCTCTTAATGTTCACACCAACGGCCCATTAGCCGTTCCCTGGAACAGGTAAACCCGGTTCTGGCTGCAGGCATCAGAGGTCGTGGCCCTGTGGCCCCTGGGCAGTACTGTTCTCTGTAAGCTGATTTCCTGGCACTCTCCATTAATGATATGTGGGAGGACTCGGATCATCTCCTGTCAAGGTCGTGACTCCAGAACAGATGTGCCTGCTTATCCCTGGCAGGATTTCCACACCCCCCCCCAGGCACATCAGGTGAGACAGATGCCATCTTATACTGGAAGAGTGCCCAGATCCCCCTGTCAGTGGTATCTGCCCCCTGTGGTGCTTATCAGTGGTATCTGCCCCCTGTGGTACAGATCAGTGGTATCTGCCCCCTGTGGTGCTAATCAGTGGTATCTACCCCCATTAGTGGTGAACAGTGGTATCTGCCCCTGTGGTGCTGAACTGTGGCATCTGCCAGTCTCACCCGGTCTGTCACAGTGCCAGGCAGAGATTACACCGTAACAGTTGTACTTAATTACCACCCAGGACATTAACAGCAATTATAAAGCATTTTATGCCAGGGGCAGGCGCCAAGTGCCAGTGCCATGACCGGGGGACAGGTGCCAGCTCAGGGATACGCAGATGTGTCTGATTTACTCTGATAATCACTCTGACGCCAGATGCTGCGCCATCTTATGTACTGATACCAAGACGCCCAATAACATACACAGAGAGTGCATCTATTAACATATACCAAGTGCGCCCAGTAACAGATAACAAAACTGCTTCTTATAACAACAGATACTGAGAATGCTCCTTATTACAGATACTGAGCTCCTTATAACAGATATTGAGACTGTACCCTATAACGTATACTAATTGATCGGAAACTGTGCATCGTGGCTCATTGGGTTGCCGCGCCGCTCTCATTGGGTTGCCATGATGGTTTTATTGGGGTGCGCTGTCATTTGGGTGCTACTGAATGTTGTTTCCCATGTGCTGCCACGTTGCTAATGTTGCTGAAGAAGCACAATGTTACTTCCTGTACAGAAGCTACACAAGATCTGATGTCACCTGAAGTGTTTCTGTCTTTACCTAAATACTTATTACACTATTTTAACTCAAACACTGCTGGTCATTATTATGTCTGAGAGACCCTAATACTGCCTCCAAATGAGAAAGTTTGGAAATCACTGGCATATACTGAGACGACTACCTATAACAGAGACTGGGTCTCCCTCTATGTACAGATTAACAACAGATATTGAGAATTAATCCCAGAATACAAGGCACAAGAAGTGGTGCTGTGCACTATATTACAGAATAATAATGGATACAGAGCACGGGTGGTACCACATTGCCCTGTGACTGGCTCACCACTTGGAGTAAAGCCGCTGTGGTATGATAGGTGAGGACAGCATCCATTATGTCTGCTGATGACGTTGTGTGTGCTTCAATAAATGGTTATATGAGGAGGGCATATGTGTAACTATTACTACTCAGCACCAAAGGAAAGTCAAATAACCCTTAGCCAGCTCCTGAGACAATCCAGGATATAACATATCATATAACATATCACATGTGCTACACAAGGTTTCCAACTTTTACTGTAACTAAAAGCGCTTACACAGCATCCAGTACCGGGAAATATTGATTATTCAGGATTTATTATCTCCAGAGTCACAAATACAGGGCACTTTCTCTGTCACAGCTATACCACAGCATCACAGAGTATGTCAGGAGATGAGTGACAGTTATACTATGGAAGGAGCAGGGTGATAGCAGCACAGAGTATATCAGGAGATGAGTGATAGTTATATAGTGGAAGGAGCAGGGTGACAGCAGCACAGAGTATATCAGGAGATGAGTGAGAGGTATATAGAGGAAGAAGCAGGGTGACAGCAGCACAGAGTATATCAGGAGATGAGTGAGAGTTATATAGAGGAAGGAGCAGGTTGACAGCAGCACAGAGTATATCAGCAGATGAGAGAAAGTTATATAGAAGATGGTATGTATATAGTGGAAGTAGCAGGGTGACAGCAACACAAAGTATATCATGAGATGAGTGAGAGTATATAGAGGAAGGAGCAGGGTAACAGCAGCACAAAGTATATCAGGAGATGAGAGTTATATAGTGGAAGGAGCAGGGTGACAGCAGCACAGAGTATCAGAGTATATCAGGGGATGGGTGACAGCAGCACAATGTACCGTATATCAGGAGATGGGTGACAGTAGCACAGAGTATATCAGGAGATGAGTGACAGTAGCACAGAGTATATAAGGAGATGAGGGGGAGTTTTATAGAAGGACCATGGTGACAGCAGCACAGAGTATATCGGGACGAGTGACAGTTACATATAGAGGAAGGAGCAGAGTGACAGCAGCACAGAGTATATCAGAAGATGAGTGAGAGGTATATAGAGGAAGGAGGAGGGTGACAGCAGCACAGAGTATATCAGGAGATGAGTGAGAGTTATATAGAGGAAGGAGCAGAGTTACAGCAGCACAGAGTATATCAGGAGATGAGTGAGAGGTATACAGTGGAAGGAGCAGGGTGACAGCAGCACAGAGTATATCAAGAGATGAGTGAGAGGTATACAATGGAAGGAGCAGGGTGACAGCAGCACACAGTATATCAGGAGATGAGTGACAGCAGCACAGAGTATATCAGGAGATGAATGACAGCAGCACAGAGTATATCAGGAGATGAGGGAGAGTTTTATTAAAGGAGTAGGGTGACAGCAGCACAGAGTATATCAGGAGATGAGAAAAAGTTATATAGAAGATGGCACTGCAATGGTTACGCGTGGTCTCCGGTATTAATGTTCTGGCAGCGGATGTGATATGGGGGTAGGAGGGTGTTACTCTCCAGGTAGAGGGATAATAAATCTGTTGGGCACAGCCAGAGTGTCACCATAAATTATCAGCAGTGAGGTGCGAGGAGAGAGGTGTGATACACAGTGCTGTATGTAACGTGCACAGTGGGCGAGAAGCGTGTCAGGAATGGCCACCCCTTATCCCCCCATATATCATAACTGCTAAGCACACCCTCTGGATCCTATATGTCATTATAGTGTTATTGATGACCACACTCCCTGCGACAAAATGGTTTGTGCTAAATAGGGGTACAAATTGGCCGGGGCTTGCTGACCTATTTGCCAATCATTATGATTATATATTAGTAACAGAGACAAAGATCTGTCTCCGGCACAGGTAGTAGACCGATCATTAAGTGAGCCGGGCCAGATTCTCTCCTTACAGGGCAATGAGGATGTCCTATGACCCGTCGGGCACTGCCACCGAGATGCCCAATGATTTTGTTCATGTTACCAGCCATCTGCTCTGGGCCATGAACTCCCTGTGGACGCCATATGCTGATCGGAATAATAATGAGGCTGCAGACTGCAGGATCCCTATGCCTGCCCCCCACTGTAACATACAGAGCAGAATCCCCAGCCCCAGGGGCCCCCAAACAGTCCATGTTCTCCCAGTCTCCACATATAACAACCACCACAGGGTATCCTGGCACTGCCTGAGCATAATGTGGCTTTGGAAGTCCTGCAGTGCACCCTGTCTGTGGATCTCTGTAACTGTGTTGTCAGTAATGAACATACATGGACTCCTGGCTCGAGGCCCCAATATACTGCATTGTCTGATTTATGATGGATTACCATGGTAACCACAGTCACATTGCACATGATGTAGTGAACAGAGGGTCTCCCCTGAGCGTTTGTGATTTTTAATCATGTCAAATAAAAAAAAATAACACAGAGGAAATGTCACAGGATCTGGAACATCCAGAACATGTTCCTTTACCAAAATCCTAATAACAGGATCCCCTGCCAAACAGAGGAATACGAATCACCCTGGAATCCAGACCGATATGTGGTTCATTTAATCATTTATAAATAAGAATAAAAAAAATAAAGAAAATTCACTTGGCTTAGACTTTTCATGCACACAGCGCCCCCTATAATACTGATACGGTACTGCAACAACAGGAGACAAACACGGAGCCCCCTTCCCGGCACACACAGGTACACACACTACACCGGGTGACGTATGGACACACACACACACAAGTCTTGTACTTTGGTCACGGGTAGTACACATGGCAGTGAGTTCTTGCATGTTCACAGAGCGTGGCAGGGTGAGGAGTGTGCCACAGTCCCTGGTACCTCTGCTCATTGACCGCGTAAGTCCAGCGGCACACAGCGAGGACACAGATGTTGGTACGATTCGCGCCACCACAGCTGCCGGGCGCCTGGAGGTGATCTGGTCTTTATCTATTTACAAATCATTTCACATTACAAAAAGGAAGGAGAGGGAAGGGAGAGATCCTGCCGGCCACCTGAGTCAGTCCCCCTGTCATGGCTTACGGTGATGCCGGCTGGGGCAGTGCCGGAGATCTCCCAGTCAGCTTTACAAGGTAGTCAGAAATGAATCCAAAACTTCAAGGCTCATGTGAAAAAAATGCAGCTGACGGCTTCCCTCGAGGGCCTTATCTGGCCAAGGCGCGGCTAAGTCACCGCCATAGAACAGGAGAGGCGATCGCAGCTCCCGTCATGAATCCGTACGGCAGCTCAGACATCGGACGCACCCTCCATCCCCCCGTTGGACGCCAGGTTTACACTGTTGTTGTCCGCATCCATGTTGCCGTTGGTGTGGCCCATCGGCACGCAGCACGGTTTGCCTGAGCCCCCGGAGCTCTGGTAGAAGCCATTCAGGGGGCTTTTCTCTGCCTGCTTGTACCCGGAGAGCTTCTCGGTTTCTGGGGTGCTGCACCCCTGGATCTTGGATTTGGTGAGCACCGTTCCACGCCAGACATAGAACATCAGACACACAATGCCACACAGTGTTACCGACAGCAGCACCGTCACCGCCACAAAGGGCTTGTAGTAGTCCTGCTCCTGGCTGCTGAAGGATAGGTCATTTTCATGGGCGTCACCTGCGCCTCGGTGACTAACCTCCACCCCGTTGGGGTCCTTCACCCAGTACTGTGCCACCTTGTACTTGAACCCGTTTTCATTGGCCCAGCATTCGTACAGCCCTAACGTGTCGCTCTTTACAATGACGATCAGAGCGTCCTCTGAGGTTACCATCTGATGCTCCACATCACGCTCCAGACGTTTCCAAGAATATGTGGCCAGAGACGACAGATCCGGACACTGCAGCTTCAGGATTGTGTTATACCCCGCTGTGTAATTTACCACTGAGAAGAGAGGAATACAACATCAGCACAACTAATATACATCTAATACACAATAATATACAACAAAAATACACAACTACTAAAATACAACAAATTAATTAAGGAGTCACTGTGAACCAATGTTATGTGGCAATTACTGCACTTAATGAATTAATATTATCATTCTCAGTGATGTCACTGGTTCCTAGTGACTGGATAGCTGCATTCTCAGTGATGTCACTGGCTCCTAGTGACTGGATAGGCTGCATTCTCAGTGATGTCACTGGCTCCTAGTGACTGGATAGGCTGCATTCTAAGTGATGTCACAGGTTCCTAGTGACTGGATAGCTGCATTCTCAGTGATGTCACTGGCACCTAGTGACTGGATAGGCTGCATTCTCAGTGATGTCACTGGCTCCTAGTGACTGCATAGGCTGCATTCTCAGTGATGTCACTGGCTCCTAGTGACTGCATAGGCTGCATTCTCAGTGATGTCACTGGCTCCTAGTGACTGGATAGGCTGCATTCTCAGTGATGTCACTGGCTTATTTTCTTACCTTTTATTGGAGGACTGTCTATGTTGTCTTTATGAAAAGATCGTCCTTTGGCTATGGGACTGAGACACGTGTTATTGGGATTTCCAGTCTCTATGTCCTGTAGCCAGAACTCCCTGTAAGAAGAGAAACAGGTCAGTACAAAGACTGTAAAAGTCATAGATCAACATAGCCGTCCACATGTTTCATGCTCATCGGATGATGACACCTCATAAGACACCTCTTTTATGCTGCACATTGTGGGTAAACCATTGTGTGCCACTTACAAGTCCTCCTGGTTGGGCAGAAAGGCCTGGCACCTTTTGCTGTTCCCGCTCCAGGCGCAGTACGGGTCTCTTGCTAGGATGCACTCGAAACAGGTCCTGTAGACGCTGCAGTTGGCGAGAGGCACCTGAAGGATGCCAGCGATAGAGCCGACGTACAGGATCTTCTGCATGAGGAGAAATGGATTTTAAATTACTGCTGGTTATAAGTTCTGGGAAGGAGCTACATAACTAGCCTATAGAATGGCCCAGTTGACCTGATTTAAAAAAAGAATGGCCCAGCAACAAAACAAGGAATTATATTGCCTATATGTGTTATCTTACCTTACTGGGCACAAGCTGAAGAGTCTCAATGGGCTCTGAATTTGGCAGAAGATTCAGCTCCTCAATGATGTGAGACTCTTTGCCACCATTCACCAGGACAGCTTTATGCAATGATCCTGTTGCTAAAGAGGGCAAAAGAAAAGAATTCAGACTACTGCCAGTGATACCGAGCATGGCCAGCAGAGAGCAGCATGTATCAGTTCCCAGCACAGGGCTGGACGGCTAAGAAGTTCACCTGTGCCTAGGTACATGACGGTGTAGGTGGCATTTAGGGCCTGGACGGAATCAACAGCGATCTTCGTGTAGCTGACGCTCTGTTTGATCAGTACAGGGAACTTGGCGGCTGGGGTGACCTGCTCGTCCATCAAGAAGTGATCTTTCATGAAGTTGAGGTCAGTGTCAGAAAATTTGGAGGAGGTGCACTGCGAGGGAGACAGGAGAACATGTTCATCTATCATGCTCAGTGCTACTGTGGCAAAGGCCAAGTCAATAGGGCTATGAGTGGTACTGCAGCCAGCAACGGTACTTACGCTTCCAGGCTGGGGATTGGACACGGGTCCCGTGTATCTCGTCCACTTGGAGCTCTCTTTGTTCTGCTCTTTGTAGTTGCCTTTGAACACAGCCTCAATGTCCTTCAGCGTGTATGAGCAGACAGCAGAACTGCTGGAGCCACCTAACTGCCTGTGGGGGAGAAGATGGAGGACAGGTCACATGACCAGTGGGTACCCGCATGGGTCACTGATTCTCTGATGTCACAGACTGCTAATACAAAACAACCAATGACTATAAAGGAAATTAAGAACTCATGAGTTGGCACCCAGTCAATACACAGCTTCCATGGGAAGATCTTGTTGGTCATGTCATTTGAATTGGATATATCCAGATTTAGCCAGTGACGTATAAACACACCTGAAGGGGTGAGTGGCTGAACAATCTGGACCCTATAGTGCCATGTCCACTTTCCACACTGCAGGATCAGTTCATACATGGATCAATTCCTGAATTAACTGGTTGGATCACAGTGATCCAACCAGATCTGACCTTTCCTGCACATGGATCCATCACCAACATGCCCTAACAATCGTCAGCCTATGGGACCAGTGATTTCACTGCAGCGTAAAATGCGAGGGGGGAGAGAGGGAGGACAAATGTAAAAAAATGTCACCACTTTATTAAATGGACAGAAGCGTGAAAGGTGCTTAACATTAGTCAGTATTACAGGAAGTGATTGCTGGGAATGGACGGGCATCTCCTGGAATGAGGGCTGCGATGTGGTGACTCTTCCAGGTCGATGGTGCAGGGTTCTCTCATATAATACAAGTAGCAGTGTGCTTCATGAATGAAGCCCAGCATGGAGGGGGAAGGGTATATTTCCAGACTGCCTTACTCTAGGGAATCTGTTTCCTGGACTTACAAACCTCTCATTAAATATGTATGATCCACCGGTAACCTCTCCGCTGGTCAGTGGATCATCATATATACACATTCCATGGATATCACCCTGGTGCCTGAGACACTGTATTGACCACAGAGGGCTATACAGCTCCGGCCGGGATATTCAGGCCACAGCTGATCTAGATGATCTATGGCTGGGTTACTCCCAGAAGCACCGGATTCCTTGACCAGGATTTGTACCAAATTGTAGGATAACCTTCTATAGGATAAAGTTAGCCCAGCAGAGGGGATAGAAGATATGGCCCCTCTCTGCCCCTGTACATATCAGTAATGGCAATTGTCAGGGCTCCGCCTCTCTTCTGGTCGGAGTACTCCGTGCAGAGGATTAGACCTGATTCAGACGTGAGACGGCACTCACCACTGGGAGCTGAACACCCCATAGAAGGTGCTGCTCTCGCGGTCCTCGGCCACGTGGCGCAGAACATTGAAGGGGAAGTTGTCTGGGTGTGAGCAGACTAGCTGGGCCTTCAGGAAGGTCGTCCAACGCTTCTGCAGCACCTTATCCCCTCCCACATCATCCTGGAACATAGGAGAGAGAAGAAACCTTAGGGCCCCAGTCCTGCAGTCAGCGGTAGGGTAGAGGACACCAGGACTAACGGTAAAGCCTGCACCTTACAGACGCGGGCCACACGGGACACCGTCAGCTTGTCAAAGAAGTCAAACTCTTTTGCCGTCTCTTCAAAGAAGAAGTAAACCTTCCCACCGAAGGCTGGGCCTGGGATGTAGAATGAGGCTACGAAGGAAGCGTCCGCTGTCAGAGAGAGAGAGAGCATGTTACTAACCACCTCTGATCAGAGGTCAGCCTGTGAAACTACTATTCCATGTAAACTGCAGTAAATACCAATAAAGAGGCAGAATACTGTATAAAGGATGATAAGAAGTCTTACAATGCAGCCATCCCAGCGACGCCTCAGTCTTCAAAGAGGTTTTATTACCGAGGGTCCGGAGGATAACGGGATCATTCCCCAAGAAATTGTAACTGGTTCCAGTGTACAGCTCCCCGTCTACAAGACACAAGAAACTCAAGATCAAACATAACACAGTGCTTCACCTAGAACAGTGGTTCCCAGACCCTGTGTGCCGCATTGCTAGTGTTCCATAGAAACAAAATTTTTGTTCTTGAGCTACACAAAATTTGATGTCAACTTGAAGTATTTCTCTCTCTAAATAGTTATTACACTATTTTGACTCAAAAACAAACAAAAATTGTGTGGTTTGGCACCTAGTGATTGGATAGGCTGCATTCTCAGTGATGTCACTGGTTCCTAGTGACTGGATAGGCTGCATTCTCAGTGATGTCACTGGCTCCAAGTGACGGCACAGGCTGCATTCTCAGTAATGTCACCAGAGGGGTGGCATTCCAAAACTATACATTGTCTGGTAATTAAACTTGAAAATCTTGTATACCGTAGATGACAGGTTATTTATGACTTCTCGAGTAAGCATTTTACAAATTCTTTAACAGTTTAACAGAATTGTACTGAATAGGCATACATATGGGGGCACTGAGGGAATATATGTACAGGGGGTAGGAGCACTGGGAGGTATACATATAAGGCCAGATTCAGATCTTCAGGCACTCATGATTTAGGGGCCGATTCAATCCCCTTCGCGCGAATTTTTTCTGCCTTACGCTATTTGCGTAAGGCAGGAAAACTCGCATTTTTCGTTCGCACCTCATAGAGGTGCGTACAAAAAGACGTGAGGTTTCAGTCCTGTAATAGACAGGAAAAAGCGCACTTCGCGTTTTTTCCCGTCTTCGTGAGGGATTGAATTGGCCCCTTAGTCTAGTATGGGCAAAACCATGCTGAATTGCAGGGGAGGTAAATTCCATTAGTTGCAATCAGTATTACAGGTGAGAGATGATGTTTCCCAGCCCACGTCTAATAACAGTGTAACAGTAACACTGGTCAGTATCTGTGTGCAACATGCAGACATAAGGTATTCTCCCTGCATGCACACACTGACATTCATTTTACCCCCCCTGTCTAAAGATCTGAATCTGGCCCATAGGCTCTATAATTTTTTTTTATACATTGCATAAAGGTGAAAAACAATATATATATATATATATGCAGTATTGTGGCTCCCAAGGTTTTCTTTTTTGGGGTAAACTGGCTCTTTGAGTGTTTAAGGTTGAGTATAGGTGGGTAAAGTGAGTAAGGTGAGCATAGGTGAGTATATCTGCAGGTGATTTATGGCAAGTGTGGATGGTATTTTCCCTGTGGCAAATCTAACTGCACCAACCTGTCAGCCTCACCCGCCCATTTAAACCCTTGTGTCCCTTCCAGGACGATTATACGGTGTCAGAGTCCATGCGCCATTACCTGCCATGACCGCAGTGCGCTTGTGTTGAGGGTCAAAGGGCGAGCGGCCCTTTCCGTCACTGCTCATCGTTTCATTCCTGTCATTCACCGGTAACGAGAAAGTCTTTAAATCCTAAAGAAAATAATTCACATTAAATGAAGAACCCAGCAAGCTCCAAGAAAAAAATTCTGCAGCATTCCCCATGT
>JABWIB010006430.1:6110-16792 GCA_016617825.1 Platyplectrum ornatum
CTATACAGGCAAAGAAGTCACTTATACTGGGTATTAATAGCTGGATATCTACTGTGGTGTTTAGATTTGGAATAGTAGATTGCCCTTTCCTATACACGCCAGGCTGGGTCCTGGATAACATGGATAACTTCTAGAGGCATTCTCCTTATTACGGTAAATCCTAGCAGCAGCCTCATGATAAAGGGGAACAAAGTGTGTACGCTGTATATAACCCTATGGTCTCCTGCATGCTGGTGCTTGTAGTATATCAGCTATATTTACTATACTGTTACTATAATAAAGCTCCAGCACTGTACAGCCACCTATGCAACAACTTCAACATGGGTCACACACAAATATCTACTAAAAATATAAAGCAAACCAAATTGTGTTTCATTTGGGTATTTTGGTTACGTATTAAGGGGCCGATGGTCACAGAGCTGCCTATAAAATTGAGCGATATTCGTGCTACTATAAGGACAGGGAAGAAGCGCACAGTGTTTTCCTGCCTTCACTGGGAAATGAATCGCCCCTATGTTGGAGATGTTGTAGCTGCACACCTCTGTGTAACTGTTTGGTAACCATATCTGAATCTTTTTGTATGTTTTCAGGTTTCGAGAGCATTCTAGAAGGGCTGTATGGACCAGGATTACGTAGAGACCTCAGCTTGTTTGATGGTATACACTTTTCTTTATTATACCACCTTATATGTATGTTATGATCAGCATAAGGTTCATGTGTTTTTCATGCATTTCATTTGACAACTGGAATTAGTGTTTCTATACAATGTGCCAGACAGTCCTTGCGTTTATCTCTCTTCACATGTCTGCAGGTAGTTGCAGCATTTCATATAGCTGATGTATTTTCATTGCCATCCACAGTTACTGTATAAGAGAGCAACTTTTCATCCTAGGGAAGCTCCTATTTTCTGCTCCGTCTCGGACCACCTGTGTTCAGTGACTTCGAGATAATTGTATACTAGACTTGAGTCCCCTGTTGCTTCTCTGCTATGATAGTCTAGCTAGATAAACAGTATTCAGAGCACTCCATATGTTGTTTTTTATATTATGTAAAGTGAAGGGATAAACACGGCTATATTCACCTCATCAGCCGGATTGCGTCTGTCCATGTAACTTTACTGATTTATCTAGTTGTTTATTTTAACCATTTGCTGGAGATTATCAGCACAGTGTAGCCAATCACATAATAATCACTGTGCACAGGATACAGTGCTCCGCAGTTTCTGTACTTGGATTCCTGCTATATCCAGATTTCCAATTGTTAGGGGGGACAGACCCCACCGTAACATTTCTGCACCATCCTTACTCCAAATGAGGACAAGTCCTTGGTGTACTTTTTATATACTTCCCTCCCTCTCTGAGTACATGCTGTACATACCCCGCCCTGTCTTGCACCCTGATGGAACAACTTGTACTGTGCACCCTGTGTGCCCAAAAATTCCAGAAATGAACCCCTGAGGGCGCAGCATGCTTTTTCCGGGCCNCATTGTCATTTTGTGACGAGATCAGTTTTTCCTATTCAATTCACAGCATAAGCATAGTGCACAAATAAGCTACAACATTACTAGCACCCCGAATGACCTTCAGTATTGCTGAGTGTGGATTTTATTTGATCAAATATATGTCAGCAGAGAATCCAAATTATCGTATGTGAGTCTAATGAGTTCACCAAAAATTGGGTGTAATGACAAAGATGTCGTGTGGATTCATTTAGACAACCACTGGCAAGCAGGCAGGTCTTACAGGCTGTGGCAGGTTATACCGTGTTTCCCTGATAATAAGACACGGTCATATTTTTATTTTTTTCAGTACCAAAAAAAAACACCATAGGGCTTATTTTCGGGGTAGGGCTTATTTTATTGGCCTGCTATTAATCCAATCATGGCCCCCAAAGTGCTGCTGACATTATGACACCTTATTGTGATTCAGATAGGGCTTAATTTTGGGGGAGGGCTTACTTTAGACAGTTTACTGTAAAATAGTGTAGGTCTTATTATCAGGGTAGGTCTTATTATAGGGGAAACACGGTATACGGCAGCTTGCAAACCACAAAAATAGTAATAAAAAAAAAGTCCCTGATTTTGAGTATTCACACTCCATTACTGTCTCCACACGTAGTATCTTTACAGTGTAGCTTGTGCAGTTTCTAGTTTGACCCTCCTTGAGTAAAGCAGCTCTATAAAAAGAAAAATATAAAAAGCTGTGTATCTAAACGCACGTCCTTCTTTCTTTTAGACTGTGAACCCGAGCTGGTTGATTGGTGTGTGGATGATAAATGTTCATTATGTAGCCTTCGCAAGGATACAGTTGTGAGTATTTCCAGTAAAACATTCTTATACAGTGAGTGGTTCACATGCCGCATGAAATGAAGAAACCCGCTGTTTGTTTTCCTTACCAGGACTCCTCACCCTCAGGTGGATCTGCACAGTCCACCCCTTCAGTCGAACTGATATCTCAGGGCCAGTTCAACACAGAGAAAATTGAATTTNAAGCTGAGAATTACTTAAATGCACTCTTTCTAAAGAAAGGTATGTACTAATGACNTAGGTTCTAATTACAATACATGTAGCTGCTACAAGATGCTGGGTTATGATGGGTATTTTGTGTGGTGCAAGCTAGGTTAAATGGTTTTTGGTAGGGAGATGCAGCTATAAGCCTACANTCCCATCATGCTTTTGCTATGCTGTCATCTGTGGTAAGAATAATAGGAGTTGCTGTTTCCCAGCAGTGCCATAGCCTTATGCCTGTTCTGCTTTGTAAGTAATGCAAAGTGCAGTACCTTTAACCATATGTTTTATTATTATTATTATTATTGTATATTAATAAAATGTATGATCCAACATTAATACTATAAATACTGAAATATTGTTTTTTTTTTATCTTTTTAGATCTTCCTCAGAACTGTGATCCCAACATTCCACTCGTAGCTCAGGAATTAATGAAGAAAATGATACGGCAGTTTGCTATTGAATATGTTTCCAAAAGTCGGAAAATGAACCTGGATAGTAATGGCATAAAAGCAGCTTATCCTTATGGCTGTAATGGAATCCAACTGAACCAGACCGAAAACTTACTTCAGGAAGAGCAGGANGGTCCCCTGGACCTCACTGTGTCTCGGGTCCCAGAACAAACATCATACGATGGTAAGATTCAGGCGTTTCTTCAGCGAAGCCAGGTGACCTTAAAGTCAGCACAGCGATCCTCGGGGGAGGTCACAATGTCCTTCATTAACATATAAAAGTCAACCCGTTGAACGATTCAGAGCGAGTTAGAGGGATTGGGAGACTTCCAGTGCATAGGGATTACTGCCGTGGCTGCAGAGCGGAGNCGGGAGAAAAAGGACTTCTTATACCGTGACAGGGGAAGCAGGGGACAGTGGAGGAGCCAGTATTCAAGAGATAAGGGAACCGGTCGTCTATAAGACTGCTGGAAGTAGAATAAACCGATTCCCAGGAGGGTTGCAGTCCCACCAAATGTGGTGGAAGGTCCCTATGGTTGACAGACACCTCCAGCACTGGATGGACAGGGTGGCTGAAAGGTTGTGTAGGCGATGAGGAGCCATGTACCATCGTGAGAGAATCTTGTATTGAGTCTCAAGCATGGTGAGAATAGGGACTGATACATAAGGGTAATTACACAGCATATACACATAGACTAAGGACCATATAGTCAGCTGCCAATTAATCTACTGGTATGTTTTTGGGGTGTTGGAAGAAACCAGAGCACCCAGAGAAGACACACAGACACCAGGAGAACATATAAACTCTACAAAGATAAGGTCCTGTCGGTAAATCGATTTTGCAATCTTAGCGCTGTGAGACATAAGTACTACCTGCTGAGCCATCCATTTAAAAAAGAGCTTTGCNTGAGTAATGTCATATTTATATAATTAATAGTGTTTGATTATAATTATTTCCTGTGTCAATGCTGCAAATAAGAGCACTGAGACAGTTAACATGAATGGAAAACCCCAACCATTCGTATACTCCATTCACGTCTGTGTGACCTTTTGAAGTAGTTTCTCTTTGTGTTCAGATTTGGTTTTGTTTTATTTATTTTGTCAGACATGAAGCTGCATGTTGTGTTGTGCTGTTAGNTAAGGCTTCTGATAATTAACGTGGCCAGTGATGATGAATTTAACATATTTTCCTTCTCGCTGTCATGGGGGGCAGTATGCTCACATTTTCAATAATTTCATCACACCGGTTGTGCTTTCCAGTCCATTTCTGCTCATGTTATTAACAATGTAAATGGAGGATTAAGAGATTTTACCCCTGAGATACCTCTTTAATGTGCTGATGTGAACCAGTTGGCTGCACTGCTGTTTATAGACTTTCCCTTCATTTTTGANCCCCAGGAAACACGCATACTGCTAAACTTTTTAAAATCTATTTCTGAGTTGAGTTACAAATCCATCACCTCCCAACTCCTTCTAGTTCAAATATTACATTTCAACCTGCAGCTTGTTTTAGCTGTTACTCCCTACTCTGGATCAGCCCTTATTTTGTGTTAATTTAAACATTTACGTGTTTTATTTATTGNTTTACTTTTTGTCTTGTAGATGATGGAATTTTGGATCTTTCTGTAAAAAGTAAAAGTAATGGACTGGAAGAGAATTCCAAAATGAAGAAATCTAAAATAGGGTAAGTTAATCCAGTAACNTTCCTATTTATTTCTCTTTTACATATAAGCTTTCGAATGTTCCTAGTTTTTAATTAGTTCCCAATATACAAACTCCAACCAAGAGCATGTGTAGTGNTGCAACTTTGTTTAGTTAAGTAACTTCCTTGGACCATTTCCCAGAAGTCATGCATGACAACAGTCCATTGTGTTTTATTTATGTATGTCATATTTTTTTTGTCATTTAACACATTTATAATATCGGTATATAATAACGTTGAATGGCAGATATTGTTTGTAAAATGCATACTGCAATTGTGTATTTTTTTTTTTATTAATGACCAGGTATGCACTGTTACTGTTCATTTTACCATATGTGTGTGTGTGTGTTTGTCAGCTCCGAGAACTTCCCTGTTTGCTTTGCCTGTGAGTTTGTGCTGCTTCCGAAAAACTTTTACAAGGAGGTTTACTCTTTTATTACTTGTTTAGCGGTAACGTCACGTTTCTACTAACAAAAGTTGAATATTTAGGGCTTACTAATTGCTTAANTTAAAATTTATAGCATTTTGGCTCTGCAAGCAACTGTCAGATGGAGTAGCATGTATTTTCTTAAAAAAATATAAAAAAAACAAAACAAAAACAAATATTTCCCAAATGCTTTTCAATAGTGACTGGGTTGCTATAGAAGCCATCGTATGACTCACAGATTGTCCAAGCAGAAGTATAAAGTTTTCTATAACTTCCACCTTTTGAATAAAAACTTTGAGAAGCGGTGATGTTACCTAAGCAAGGAGTTTAATAAAGGAGTGGACCATCCCCTTCCATACCTGTGTGCACGTCTCATACATCCGCTGACCATCGTTTCATTCCATTCATCCAGGAGACTGCAAAGAGACANAGAGGACTACCTGGATCGAAGTCCTGAGTTTGCAGACGGTCTGCTCTCAAAAGCCTTGAAAGATGTTCAGTTGGGGACGTTGGATGTTAACAAAGCTGCCATCCTTTATGGCATACCTCAGAAAACTTTGCTACTTCACTTAAAAGCCTTATCAGCAGGCAAGCCTGCGTATTTTAAACACACAGCTCAACATTGTAACATTGATGGGTATTTATACAAAGACGGCGCTGAGACATGNGCTGCTCTTCAGAAAGTCGCCCTGTGGGCCAAGGCCCAGACTGAGCATACGGAAAAAAACAAACGCAATCTACTTGAAAGTACGGAACTGAAACTCCCCGCAGCTTCCAGTTACCTCCATCAGCTAACCCTGCAGAGGATGGTCGCTCAGTTCAAAGAAAAAAAGGAAGGTTTGCATTGTGAACCTTCAGCTCCTACAGTACAATTAAAAATTCCTCAGGTACGAGTAAGCTCTGTGCCCAAACCTCAGCCCGATTCCTCCGGTCTTCTGGACGTTATGTATCAAGTTACTAAAAACTCTGCAGTTGTGGAAAACTCCTCCCTTCACAAACTGAAAAGCATACTTCCCAAACAAAGCAAAGTGGAATGTTCCGGAAGTATAACCCGCTCAAGCGTCGACTCCTACCTTTTTCACGGGGACCTTTCTCCTTTGTGTCTTAATTCGAAGAACGGGGGTGGCGACGTTTCATCTGACAACCCAGACGACGACCGCAAAGACAAACAGCCAAGGAAAAAGCGCGGCCGTTACCGACAGTATGACCATGAAATCATGGAAGAAGCTATAGCCATGGTATTGAGTGGGAAAATGAGTGTTTCGAAAGCACAAGGAATCTACGGCGTACCTCACAGCACTTTAGAATACAAAGTTAAAGAGAGAACTGGAACACTGAAGAATCCTCCGAAGAAAAAACTACGTCTGGCAGACGCTAATCTATACACTGTTGTTAATTCAGGGACTGGTAACTCCAGAAGCAGTAGCAAGTCTATGTAGAGTATTTGTGAGTTTTCTAATGTATGTGTGTGTTACCACACACGTCTACTGTACACGCAGCCGAGTATGACCTAGCATGCTCTGTAGAAATGATACGGTTCTTAACCACATACATGCCTTTAAAATAGATTATTCAGGGTTTTCACTGTGGACAGAATTATTTTGTTGGGCACTTAATTCTGATACTATGTACTAAGCATACCGATTTGCTTACGTAGATGACATTCAGGGTTTTTGATTCATAGTTAACATCCTCCAACTATGATAAACACTCCTTTGACAGTACAGATGTTTAAATCAACACTTCCAATCCTTCGCGATGACCGGTTTAGAATATCTCATTCTCTAGCTAAACGCTTTTCTTTGTACAGTTTTAAGGCCGCACTGGAGCAGTGCAGATAAATCATGAGAAGTGAAACGCGTGGGTGCGCGCAGTATTACTTCACGACGCACTCCATAGCATCCACATGTATTGTGGTATATATTAAAAAAACAAACAAAACGGTTTGATAGAATGTTTAATATTTCAAGTGTATAATACTAATTAAAATGTAAAAATAAGATATTCAGTTTTAATTACAGCGTTTATCAGTGGAAGGGGGAAGAAACTAATTAATCTCCCATTCCTGTTGTAAAAAGTCTTAATTTATGTGACTTTTAAAAGAACTATATAAAAAAAACCATAAAACAATATAACTTTATGAAAATAATTTATTACAGACTTTTTTTTGAAGAAAAAAAAAAAGAACTACACTATGACGGTATCCTGATGAGCAGGTTCTAGCATGTTCATAGTGGGCACAAGATGAGCTTAAGACATGCGTTTAACGTTTTGGTTATTAGATTTGACCTTTTTTAATATATATTTTTTCAAGGGTTATCATCTCTTGCTATTGATGAACCTCAGTATACGGACCTGTTTGTGTATTTGCTGCTGCTGCCGCATTTTGGGAAGTTCACTTTCACAAACCAATCCTATTAATATTTGTTTGTTGTTTGCTAATAACCAAACTTGCGATCTGTTCAGGGTTTAAAGAAAAAAAAATATACAACAAAAAGAAGAAAAAACAAAAACTTCAGTTATCAGGATTTTTACCCCAACAGAATCCTTGATTTATTTTTTAATATGTAGTATTAGTAAATGTAGACTTGTTCTTAATCAATGATAAATCTACCTTCACTGAGCACTCCATTGGCAATGACACTGGTTTCCTTACCTCGGTAATTTAAGAGACTATTTTCATACATCAAATTTTTATTGCAGTAGCTCTTAGAAATGTAATATACTCCAAGCAGACGCCATGTCTCTGCACATATGCACTTAAATTCGCTTACAAACCTCACCTCCTACTACTCTGTTACCCAGTTTACTTTCATGTGGATAAGAGCAGATAACCCCCCCACATCCAGTCTCCTGGGTTTATTTATTAAGAATATCATTACTAGATCAATATTCAACCTCACTTTGGAAAGCAGGTAACTTTTCAGCGTAATCGTACCGTCAGGGACAGTCTTCTTTACAGCTTTCACTACTTTTTCTATCCTTACATTTTGTACTACTATTTTTTGTAGGGATGTTTTATCTATTTTAGATTCCGGTAATAAAATGACACACAACTTAAATACGTTTTGTCTATATTTTCCGTCATTTGCGCACAGTACTATTTATTTTTGTTTTTATATATAATTTAATCAATGCCTTTTCAGTACAACAATCAAACTGAATTTACACTTCACGACTTTAAATATAGCTGAAAGCGAAAGTCAGGACTATTTGATTATTTGAATGTTTCCGAGATCTTTTTTATAATGAAAAATGAGAAAAAAAAAACGTATGAAAAAAACTGTGCCTCTGTTTTTCAGACTACTGATCGGTAAAATCCTTTCACCCATTTTCTATAACGTTGTATAATAATAACTTGCTGAAGATGATTAGCTGTTTACAGTAATATGCCAGTTTGTGTATTTTATTTGTTTTGTTTTTTTTGTTCTTTTTAACTTGCAACATTTCCATCGTCACTTCCATTTCACAGTAATTTGGTATAACTACAGTGTGTGGCTGCCTTGATTTTCAAAAGATTTTGTTTAATATAAACTTATTTTAGGCAGTGGATTCTATTTATGCATAAATCAATTGCACTATAATTCATGAATTATTTATTACAATATTTTCTAATGAATTTCCTGTATCTGTCATGTGATGTAAACGTACTGTAATACTGTTTTTTTCTTTGTGTTATAAAGCTAAATCTGATTGTACGGAGAGATGTTTGGTTAATGTATACTTAAAGTTGCATTATGGGATGAAAAATTACATATTTCACATAAATAATAATGGCTAAAAATGCAAACTTTATCACACGGGCATACACTGTGACAACTTATTGACTGGAATATAAGCCTTCCCCCTGCAGTATGTCTGGTTGTCACCACTGTGAAAGGCTTCTGTCACTCATGTCACTAATGGATCATTGACCCCATAGGACTGCACTGTGTCTATGTCCCAGCTCCTATAGATCTTCCGCTATATGTCTCTATTGTGCCCTTTCCCCTCTGCATATAAGGCAATGTAAAGCTCCTATGCTATGTAACCCATACAGCACACTATCATGCCTGGGTCAGCTCTGTGGGTCAGTGTGGTGGGTGAGTGACATGCTGATTGCCTGTGCCACACTCTCCCCTTCCTTTACCTTAGCTCCATCTTAGCTCTGAGCAATGTGCGCAGCTCTGGTATCTGAGGGCAGAAAGGAAACATATGTGTCCTGCAAGCCGGTCCATGCCAGCTGCACTCCGAGTGACTGATCTGGATATAAAGGGACAGCAGTAGAGGGAATGAAGTTACATAAGGCCAGCTCATTGATGTGATCTGTATTCAGCTATGTGGACTGATAACTAGAACACAGACCCAGCAGCTTCCAAATCAATGATTGAAGTATAAGCCGAGGGGGCCACTTTCAGCACAAAAAACCGGGCAGTAAAACTCTGCTTATACTCGAGTATATACGGTACATACGATGGCAGGTATGAAACTGAAGGCAAACAGGTGTCCGATTCATAAATTAACGTCGTGAAATAAAAATGGAAGCTGCTGTCGGTGAAATCACGCATGGCTACCAAGGGATTAACAGTATTGTTTTCCTCCAGTAATAAAGCACTTTTAATGAAGACTGCATTAGACCAATAAAGCAGAGACCAGCACAGTACAAAAATATAAAGTTTTCACATTTGTAATCTGTGCTACCTACATGTGAAGTCTCTATATTACAACACTAAAATAAAAAGATCTGAAAATCCACCTTTGCAGTTGTTAGCAGGAACACAGGTTAACACAGGTTACAACCATATTATTGACTACAATCTATGGAATAGGGAATCTACAAGGTGTGTAGAACATACATAACACACATTACATTTCTATTGACTTGTATAAGAAGATTCTGCTTCTGTAACTTTTCTTGCATTGTTCTAGAGCAGGGGTAGACAAACTGCGACTCTCCAGGTGTCAAACTACACATCTCAGCATGCTTTGTCTGTTATCTACTATGTCTATGCAGTTATAGCATGCTGGGATATGTAGTTTGACAATACCTGGAGAGCCGCATTTTGCCTACACCTGTCTGGGGATGCTGGTATCTGATCTAGCCTTGTACCCTTTACCTCTGAAGTCTAAATAAGGCTCTCTCTTTCCATATAAAACAATTCTCAAGATATTCAATTCTCCACCTGCTTTATTGCATTCCAAGTTCTTAGAAATCCCTTACCGCTATCTCTACTTGAATTGCCATCAGTCATTCAAATGTATGTTGCTATTTAACTGGTGCAACGGAGCTGCCATTAGATTGTCGTGTGTACACTGCAACACATCTTTCTGTAAATGTTTAGAGCACTCTAAACATTTACCTCTGTTGTCTTTAGCATACAATAACTCATAATGGTTGGTACAGACAGAATCTGTGCACACAAAAATTTGTTTCCGAAAGGGAACCACAAAAGGAGTCTTCATGTCTATATTGTTCCCCTTGAACCCATGCTTTTGTTTGGTAGTTTCTGTGCCTGATGCAGATTTAATATTGACAACATGAATGTGGT
Organism: Platyplectrum ornatum; assembly: GCA_016617825.1. Classification (NCBI taxonomy): domain Eukaryota; kingdom Metazoa; phylum Chordata; class Amphibia; order Anura; family Limnodynastidae; genus Platyplectrum; species Platyplectrum ornatum. The sequence goes on from JABWIB010006430.1 coordinate 16,726, forward strand.
ATTCTGTACAACCAACTTTCTTTTATATCCCATCCACATAGGGATACATGTTTTTTTTTTTTTTTTT
>JABWIB010006430.1:21033-34602 GCA_016617825.1 Platyplectrum ornatum
GTATACCTATGATGAAAATTACAGGCCTCTCTCATCTTTTTAAGTGGGAGAACTTGCACAATTGGTGGCTGACTAAATACTTTTTTGCCCCACTGCATTACACTACATCTACAAAAGTATTCAGAAAAAAAAAAATTATGTAGAAAAGTACCTGGACAGCCAATATCCAAGAGTATGAGGCCCTATCCCTAAGGAGAGATGTGGAATAGAGAGGAGCAAGGGGACAATGCAATACTTTACAATAGCACACCAGAGTCGAGGGAGGCCATGGAGACAGTTAACCTCGGAGAATCCAGCCATAGAGACCATCCCTTATAGAAGCTCTGTAAGGAGTTGCGTTTAGTGTAAACAAAATATTTTGTGCTGTAGGGTTTTGTTAACTAACACCACCCAATGATGAAAGGTAGGGGAGGAGAGATTAAACTGAGAATATACAAAAAAAAAACAAAAAAAACCCCCCTACATATTAGATTTTCACTACGTCGCAAAATCCTTAAAAAAAAAGTGCGATCTGAAAAGTATTTCACTATATATCTGGTTGTCTTTACAGGCACAAGGTCTACAGACTAGTTATGAGCTTTCGTAAAACTACATGTGACCAACCGTATTAAAGTATCTGAAAAAGGGGGGACTTCTGGAGTTGCTCTGAGGGGGTCATATCACCATTGAGAGCGTCTCAATTCCTGTCCTTTTTATGTTTTTATTTCTTCTCAATCACTACTCGGTAATGTGCAGCCATGCATACATTTTATATGTCAATGAATATTAACTCTTAACAGGAGGCTTCTATAGGAGGCACATATAAGATAAATGATTTATCAATATCACCAACTGGCCACTTGGATTCAGAAGATAACATTATCTATGACATTATGTAGACCTGGACAGCATAAAAATTAAACGTCAGGTGAAACTCTGAAAGATGACGTTGCCTTGCTCAACTCTAATTTACAAATTAAACATTAAGTTACAGGGTTTGTGAATTCTATGTTCAAACCTAGGGATATATTTACTAAGCAGTGAGATTGAAAAGTGGGGATGTTGCTCATAGCAACCAATCAGATTTGAGTTCACATTCTCCAGTATGTAAAATAAGAACGAGAGCTTGAATCTGATTGGTTGCTATGGGCAACATCCCCACTTTCCAATCTCACTGCTTAGTAAATATACCCCTTAGAGTGTATTCTCTGAAGTAGATAGAATTAAAGTTAATTTGCACATGCTTTGTTCTTTATAAGGACAAAAAGAAAAATTCCGGGTCTGCCTCAATTGTGAACCCTGATGAAAAAATAAAAAAATATATATATTTCTTCATCAGTTTGGGGTTTTTTTTTTTTGTACTACTGATTATTATATAATCTGTTATTTTGGCCTGTTCATATTTTTTTTTCATCCTGCCCTGTGGTCTGCCATTAAACCGTTTGGCTTCCCTTCAGTTTCATGATGCTTAAATTCATTGCCAGGGCCCTGGTACAGCAACTTCCTAGGACCCCCTCATATTTACTATTTCACACCATTGGGGGCATGCCTGGTTTCCCTTGACTGTATACCTATAAGGTTGAAAGCACGAGACCTACAGAGGCAAAAGTACAGTATATGTGTTTACCTCTCACAGGGAGGAATATGTTCAAGCAGGATACATTATACATCGGTGAGGTCATACTTGAGCAGAGTCCAGTGACGGGCTACAGGCTTCTCTTTCTTACACATAACTGTAGCTCTTATTGCAGATCACTCTCAGTAAACATTTAAAAAAAAGATAAAAGGAAACTCCATTAATCTCAACCACGGGCCCCCTGTCAGCTCCGGGCCCAGGTAAACGGTACCCCCTCCCCCCTCTCTCGACGGCCCTGGTCATTGCCTGGAAACTTTCAGGATTTGACCGTCAGGGCGGTGCTAGGGTGTCCGGCGCCCTTCTGCAAACTAAAAATTTGTCCTCTTTATATGTCTCTTTACAATGTCATCTTTTGAAATGTTCCAGCATCTCACCATCTCCCCCAGCAACAGAGAGAGAGACACACACACACACACACACACACACACACACACACACACAGAGAGACACACACAGAGAGAGACACACACACACACACACACAGAAAGAGAGAGAGACACAGAGAGACACAGCATCTCACTTCTTCGCTGTCTTCGGCTCGGTACTCGGAGAGATCGAGCGCCTCCATGAGCAGGGCGGCAATGACGTTTGATGTCATTGCCGCATCGATCAGAGCAGGCTGGAAGGGGAGACCGGCGCCTATCCAGCCTGGCGCCGGTCTGCAATGCATCCCCCCGCGGACTGCATTGCGCCGGCCCTGTTGACCGTGAAGCAGGATTTTTATGGTATAACAAGACATCTGAAGGAATATAAATAAATATATTATACAACAGAGCAGAGACGTGATAAGTGGACATTTAAGAAAAAGAATGAAAAATAACAGAATGAGCTGGAGAGTAAATTCTTAGTTACTTTATAGATAAGTATTGTGAGTTTTATTGTCGTAGGATTGATGAGTCCAGAGCCCTTATAGCCCCACTATCTCTGGACCAGATACTTTAGATGTTGTAGTGGGTCCTAAATCCCAGGGACACATTCTTTCCTATGTTCAAAGTGTCAAAGATTGTCATAAATCATTAAGTTACTATTTAAAATAATCACTTTTATATCTTCTACACTGTGTCCAGGGCTGCAGAAATGCTTGGCCACAGGTAAATGAGTATTGTGTGCTGATGGGACCTTATGCTTACTTTAAAATTTTGTCCTGTCTGCCCAACATAGTGACCCCCAACAGGACATTTGCTGCACCGAAACAGGTACACAACATTAGTTGTGGAACATGTGAACATCTCTGGAATCTTATAATCCTGCTCTTTGTGGGGGATCTGGGATCTTTTATGTGGTCAGTATATGAGCAGGTTTTGCAGCTCCTTACATTGCAGGGGTAGGTTCCTCATAATGCATTACTTTTCTCAAATTTACCGGTTGTCTGTAGAGGGTGGGATGCCGGCATTCATAAAGAACTTATTTTACTGTTGGGGGGAGGAAGTGCAGGTGGGGTAGCTGGGCACCTTCACTAGAACAATATCGTAGTCAGGGCAACATTCCCAAGGGTAAATGCGCCATTTATCTGCACTGACTTCCAAGCTTAAGCCATTAAAAACTGTAAAGATTTACAGTTAATTTCTTCACGTCTTTTTTTTTTTGTTATGTTTTTCTTGTTAATTCAACCACTATTAAAATTAACAGAGAATATTCGAACATTCTCCTGCAAGTATCCCCCCCCCCCATATTCATTCCCCATAGGAACTATACAAGTTTTGGGGTTTTTTTTCTTCAATATATATATATATATATATATATATATACACTAATTTGTCAGTCACCAATTAACCTACCAACATAAGTTTTTGGAGTGTGAGAGACAACATCCAGACAGATGAGTCTTAAGTTGGGCACTCACTAGAACGAATCATTTTAGTGTGATCGATAAATGGGGTGTTTGGAGCCGGGCACGATTTTCGATCTGGAATTCATGTTCAGATAATCGTGCCCTGGCATTTTCCCGGTGTTTTATCACTGTTTTTATTTTTTTTTTGTTTCGTTTTTTTATAAACAATAATCATGTAGTTGGCTAAATTGGTAAAAATAAAAGGTATAAAGGTTTAGGACTGAGTGTATTGATATTAGACAATTAGTAAGGAGTTAAACAAGTGAATACAGGTAAGTAAAATTCACAATACTTTATGGATTTGTATATTAATATACTGCAATCTATTTGTGCTTTTTTTGTGGGCTAATTCGTCAGTGATGTGCTTAGTCCTTATATTGCAAGTCTTATAAAGGCTACTTACATTATGCAGTTAATGACATGCATAGATGTTTTCACTGTCTTTGATTTTAATACCTGTTATAACAATTGTATCATTTGATTTGTAATATTTATAATATTTATAATAATAATGTAATATTTGTAATAATTAAGCAAACTTCTCAAACTAAGGGTTTTTTTTGTTTTTGTTTTTTTAGTGCCATTAATGGATATTTTTTACGAAAAATGAACAAATCATCAAAGCTGCACAAGGAAACCACAGCATTATATAGAGTCTTATCTTCTTGGTGCTTATATCACAGACAGCAAATAATGCTCATTCTGAAATACCTAGAAGAGGAGCAGAAGATGTGCTCAAAATCCTGCTTCAAAACTATGCCAAAGATTTCTACTGCAAGGAAGGCAAACAGGGAAAGAAACTCAGCTGCTACTTCCTGCCCAAAACACAAATGTACTAAGTGCCTCTACCTAAATAAGCAAACAGCACGCATTAATCTTCCTTGTCTCTCTGTTTGCTTAGAGGATTTACGACTTACGTGGCCTAATTTGAACTTAGGAACTGTTAAACTGAATCCCGATAAATCTGAAAACTTGCACCTTGAATCCAGCGCTCAGGATTTGCACTGCATAAACACACGTTCCAAAAAGAAAAATACCTTATTTGTTAACCGTTGTGGTGTGCGCCGTTCATCGACTCATTTGCATAAGACTATGGTCAAATATGACTTACAATGTAGCAAGACAGAATGCCTTATGTCCAGTACAAATGCTCGTGTGCACCATAGAAACCATCTGACTTTGATAAAAAATACAACATTTAAAAATCCATTGTGTAGTGATCAGGAAAATAGTTTGAAGTCTATTGTGAAGAAGGCACAAACAATATCTTTTAATGCATCGAAAATGAACTCGTGTTTTGGGACGGGCATTAATCACCTTAATCCTGAAACTGATGCGTTTTCATTAAGCAACTCAGGAAACTCGAGTGACACAAATCTTAAAATGACTCGAACAACTAGTTTCCACAAAAATAAGAAGTCAATATTTGATAGTTCTTTATCTAGAAGTCAGAATTCACATGGTCTTATGGATTTGAATGACTCGGCTGTAAATGTGGTTGTAACTACAGACTCTGTCAAAGGGCAAAGTCAGGACATTTTAGTTTTAAAAGATAGGGAAAGTACTGGACCAGAGAATGGATCTCCACAGAATATCACAGAACTACCTCATACTGAACTTAGAATACATTCTAAGAACTTGAGCTGTATCAAGAATAGTCAAGTTTGTTTACATGACCACTTAACTCTTTCTGCAAAGCAGACAAATGGAAGAGATGAGATTCTGAAGCGTAAATATTCAGATACACTGCTTGAAGGTGATAAACCTCCCAAACGATATTCAAGAAATATTTTGGGAACATGTAAATTATGTGATTTGTCCCATGGACCATGTTCTGTTCAAAAGTACGGTAACTTATTTTGCACATGCACGCTCAAACTAAACTCAGGGATTCTAAAGAACTTTAAAGATAAATTACCAAGAGCTACTACTGATAAACCTAGAAATGCTCACTTAAAAGTAGTTGTAGAGAAACTGGAGAATTCCATCCATTCATCCCACAATTCATTAAAGGGAGAGGATGTTTATAAAAGACAAAAAGGGACCAAATGCAATGGAAATGCTAAACCCACCTCATATGACATGGCTCATAACCACAGGGATGTCCGGTATTCTGAGCAAGTGTCTCAAAATTCACTGAACAACAAGAGACGGAGTAATCGTCTTAATTCAGGATTTGTAAATCGTGTGAACCACGTTGATTTTCCTGTATCCCCAGAATCCACAAGTACAACAACCGCACCAAACGCAACACTGCAAAATAAATTCTTTAGCCCAATAAAACTTATGTTTGTTACGAAAGTCGAAAATGATGACGGAGTTAAGTACAGTTTAAGCTCGGAGTATATTCCATTACATGAAAACCGCGAAAAAGCCAGGCCTTTAAAAGAGACAGGTAAGCATTCTGAAGACTCCATGACAAACAATGCTCAGGGTGACCCTTGCAATCATATAACATCTCCAAGAATACCAGATATTAAAAGTGTTGCCCAGAATTCTCCTGTAGTGACAGAGAGTTGTCCAGATGAAGGCTTACCTCAAAGACCCCTAAAGTCAATTCTGAAAAATAGGAGAGCTTTTGATAGAGCCTTAATCTACAAGTTCCTTCCTCGCATTAAAATTTCTCCAATGGAAAAAAACCTAAAATTCTCTCCTGACAACACATCAGGAGGTATAAAACGCTGGAAAATGACAACCAAATTGAAAAAGTCTTATATGACTGAAAAATATGTTGTTAAAAATCTGTCCAGCACTCAGATAAGAATTAGAAAAATGCAGCAATATTCTGAAAGGCAACTTCGTGCAAGACCCCCACAAAACCGGACCACTTCATCTCATTTAAGTGCCTCCAAAGAATCTTCAAGAACTGCCACACAGCTGGAAAATATCTCAGAGCAGGAAAGTCAGAGGGACGTAACCAGCTCTTTTTCACCTTTATATCAAGAAGCACCTGATAAAATAGTAACTGTAAGCCAACCAACAATAAATGCTACACCAAAAAATGTAAGCCCATACTCAACTCGTACAACCCGATCTAAGAAGCCATTGACACTTGAGCACACAGCTAGTTCACTGTCCAGTGTTTCTTCTGGAAGCAACTTGCAGGCTAAGTCCAAAAAGTTACATTTGAATAAATGTAAAGTTTACAAAAGAAAACTAAGAAGCTATAAACAACATTGTAAACCACCTTTAGTATGCTTCAACAGCACTGTCAATGATGATCCAGGTCCAAGTTATACAACGGAATCTGTATTAAGTTCCAACAATGTGCTTGAATGGTGGTCTGGATCCACTTCAAGAGAGTCTTTGTTACAAAATCTCGAAAGCCGGTATGAAGCCATCACAGATACATGGATCAGTAAGAATGATATGGAAAAGGATAGTGAGATACAACCATTATCAACTCTAAAATTACGTAGCTCAGAAACGAGGTCACCGGTTCAATTACTGTTTCAAAAAAAATGTAACCTTAATGATCTGAAGACCTGGTTTATGCAAACATCAGAAACACAGGCCATAGCAATAGGAAGGAAAGCAATGGTGTGCAGTCCTTTAAAGAAGATTAATAGGAAGGGCACTAGCACAAGAACAAAGCAACACAATTTAGCTTCACAAAAGAAGAAAAAGCAGTTGAAAAAATTTGTTACTGATGCATCATCAGCTACCTCAAAGGAGTTGCACAGGGTTTCAACATTATCGGAACCTGAAGCTTGTACTCACGAGAGGAATAGAAGAAGTGTCAAAGATAATCCAGTCAATATTGAAACCGTGGATGAAGGCGTTAAAGATGTTTGCGTTAAGTTTGCATGTCCTGGAAACATTTTGAATGTGACCAAAAGAAAAGCAATGGTCCAGTCAGATGTAAATGATTCGAAACGTACTGCTTGTCAGAGAATTAATGCCACGGGTAATATCAACTCAGCAGGCAATAGGTCTTCTACAAAATGTCAAGCTTTATTGGAAAATGAGCCTTCCAAACAAAAAGTAACCACTAGGTGCCATGTCTATCAGAGCGTTAAAGACTGCAAGGTCTTTTTAACAAAGCTCCGTAATGTTGAAAGGAAAACGTCACGTGCCATTAGAGCGTCCAGCGCTGAAAAAGCTACTACAGCAAACAACTATAGCTCAAGCTGTTATTCTAGAACAAACTGTGATTTTCAAATGAACCAAATTCTTGCCAAACCTCCAAGTACTCTTAAAATAATGACAAACTGCTCTGGAAAGAAGTACAGCTATAAAATGTGTCTGAGAAAAACCAGAAGGAACTTGGTAACATTCGATAATCGTTGCAAATCATCAATAGTTGAAGGAAGGAAAAAACAAGTTTCTTTCTTCATCGAAACAGACCAAAAGAGAGTCAAGAAATCACCTCCTTCCACAGGGGAGAAGATGACGAATTGTCCAAATTTTCAGTTTGGTGAGTTTAGTATTTTTTTTTTATTATTATTGTAATTTACATCTATTATGTTTTATAGGTAAGTTAGTTATCCTTCTCTCCTCTATATATGTTATATTATGACCTTTGAGGCCAAGCACTGCATGAATCGCAGCCATGAGTATGCAGATACTGAACTATAATGATTGGCTAACCACTCTCTTTACAGCAATGAATGGTAAATAAAATGGTGGAAGGAATGGAACGGTGAAGATAACACCCATAGCAACTAATCAGATTCTTGCTAACATTCACTAGTATGCAAAATGAAAATGAGAGCTAGAATCTAATGCTATGGGCGACATCTCCTCCTTTCCATTCCAGCAGTAAATTTAGGTCCTGTTGGTCAATTGGATGGGGGATGGATCATGTGTGTGCTTGATTACAATTACTGCCTTAGTAATTGCGGTTATTCTGGAATACACACATCAAGACTAGGGGGTATATTTACTAAGCAGGGAGATTGCAGTAAAATTCGAATTTGGGGAAGTTGCCCATGGCAACCAATCAGATTTGAGTTCACATTCTCCAGAGTGTAAAATNAAACTGAGAGCTCAAATCTGATTGGTTGCCATGGGCAACTTCCCCAAATTCGAATTTCACTGCAATCTCCCTGCTTAGTAAATATACCCCTAGTTCTGGCTACTTGAACGCACAAACAGGACAGTGGAGTGGTGAAACCCAGAGCACATAAAATTGTGTCTTTGCCAGTAATTGTCAAGATTCAAAACAGAAAGAGATGAATAATTTAGGTTTTCAAGGTCAAAACTGAGAAGCACTGGAAACTCGATTCTCTAAAGTGATGGTCAGACGTAATCGTCTATCAGTATAATGGATGCTTCTGAATGTGGTGGATGGACTTCTGCCTTCCAAAAATTAGCTTTACCAATTCTTTTTGTTGTGGCTTCAAAGGTTTGGAGAAAGCCTTTTCAGCATGAGAAAAATTTGGGGCACAATATATGGCCCATCTGAAATTGGATTATAGTTTGAGTTCGAATGGAAAGAGTTGCTAGAATCTGATTGGTAAAATCTCAATGTTTTCTTTTCTGCAGCTTAGATATAGACCCAGGACTTTAGATTGTGATGCTGAACTGAATCCATAGTGTGAAAAATATGAGGAATCAGGTGGAAAGTTACACCTGTGCAAAACCATGTTGAATTTCAGGAAAAGTGAAATGTAATGTGATTGTCTGCATGCTAAGCTATTGCACCCAGACACTGATTAACTTTTACACTGGTATGTAGGAAAACATCACCTCTGTACCTCAATACTGTTAGCTACAGATGATTTTTTCCTTCAGTGCAATTCAACATTGTTATGTGGAGTTGTATAATTTCATTATAGATCTGTGCTGGAGAAACAAAACAGGGCTGATGCAGAGTTTGGGAGTAAGGGTAAAACAGGAATGAGCGTAGACCTGGACAAAACCAAACATTGATCTGCAGGGGAGGCAAGTGTAAAGCACTGTGAAGTTAAAGATTAAAGTTGTTAGGTGTAATTTCTTTGCTGAGCTTTGATTTAAAAATTAAACCTAAAGCTATTTAGTTTGTGGAAAAGCAAATACGCAATAAAATAAATCTATGAATGAATTTATTTACACCCCTCACATTGAAATATGGGTTTGATCAGCTCTACACTTCACCTAAAAAAAGTGGAAATGTGGATTAGCCCCAATGGCTCTGTTAGGTGCCTGGACCTGGTATCGTTGTTTTCTTTTTTTTGGAGGTAATACATTTCAGAATAGAAACATAGAAACATAGAAAGTGACGGCAGATAAGAGCCACATGGCCCATCCAGTCTGCCCAGTTGTGTATTTAAAACTATACCAACCCAAATTTATTCTATATTTTGTTTGACAATACCCTTATATTTATCCCAAGCATGCTTAAACTGTTCTGTAGTATTAGCCTCCACCACTTCTGATGGGAGGCTATTCCACTCATCAACTACCCTTTCATGTTGCCATTTATAAAGTGAATTATATACTTAAAATTGAAATGGCATGAAAGAAATGAGTATTTCACAAATTCAATTACAAATGACTTCATTGCACATAAAGGATCTAAACATAATAGTCGGCTATAATTCTATGCTTCATTAAACCTCAAGTGAAAGCGATACTACGCTGATTACATCTGTATAATTATAGATAGTAAGTGGAACAAGTAGAACTTTACATGGATTATTCTGTATTAATTCACACTCCACTTATCGTGTTGTTAAGTTTAGGAACTGTAATGACTGATTTAGGAATAGTCATATGAACGGCATGCCCATTCTTTTTTATTCAGGGCCACTTAAACCTGTTGGAATTCCAGCAATTCAGAGACTTTCTAGTAAAGATGGCACGTATTCCTTGACTCCGATCCGTATCCCCTTCCAGTCAAATGCAAAGGTAATGACCAAATGACAAACTGTATATCATCTTTTCTGATGTATTATAGAAAGTTTTATCTCTAGTTAGTTTTTTGAATCTAGAACAATGTGATTTACATGAGATTATAGCTTTATTCTCATCTGTGAATGCTCATACCATTTCAAACTAGGCAACCCAGGAGAATGCATGATATTGAACTAGAAAGCTACATTGTCATGATGCTTGTGGTGGTGTGCAGCATTCTTACCATTAACACATGTGGCAATGCCCCAGATATGTTATGCTATTTCCCCTCACAGTGGACCGGATCCAGACTTTACATACTATTGACTTACTCACGATTAATGAGTGGGTAAAGCCATGATGAATTGTAGGGGAGGTAAAATGAATGTTAGTGTTTGCATGGGTGAATATTTTATTTATGCATTTTGCACAGATACTGACCAGTGTTACTGTTACACTGTTATTAGATTTAGGACACTAGGAACAAGGAAACATCATCTCTCAACTATGATTACTATATAAAAATACATTAGGGATCAGTACAGAGACATGAACTCTTTACCCCTAGATCTGTACAGAGGACACGTGGTCACCCACTTAGACTAGAGGAAAGAAAGTTTCACAACCAGCAGAGGAAAGGCTTCTTTACAGTAAGGGCAGTGAGGATGTGGAATTTACTGCCAGAGAAGGTTGTGATGGCAGGTTGAATAGATGTAGTTAAGAAGGGGTTAGACAAACTTTTAGAGAAAAAAGGTATCCAGAGTTATGCCTGGTAAGTAAAATATTACCTTAGTCAGAAGGAGCCAGGATGGCTGGTCCTTCATCTGGATTATCTTCTATTATAAAATTAGGATCACAGGAGATCCAAAATAGGTTGAACTTGATGGACTGATGTTTTCTTGTTTTTCAACCTGTTCGCAACTAATACAATTTAATGCCCCTGCAATGCAACATGATTTTGCAAACACGTAGTAAGTCGATAGTATCCTGGTCCAGAGACTTCAGAAGGCAGTGCACATGAATCATGTTTTTGCCAATATAACCGAATAATAGCATCTGTTTCGTTATATTATAAAAAATAGTGAATAGCAGAACATGTTATGGTTAGGAGCAAGGGGTCAGTTTTCACAATGGTGGACACATGACCAAGCCAGTTACATTGTACTAAATCATCTTGCAAGTGTATCATTACATCTTAGCATAAGTACTAGCCAACACGGGGTCTGACCATGTGGTTGCCACAGGTTCACCTAGTTTACAATTTAATGAGGATTACTGATATCTTTAGTGATGCCATATGCTTTGTTATATCTTGTTTTTTTTCTTCCAGCATGCTGCCAATGATCATTTATGGGTATATGAAAGAAAGAACACCGTGTTGCCTTCTTAACTGTTTACCGTCCATTATGGTGCTTTAACGATGCTGCATTGCACTGAGTCAGACTTTGCACTATTTTTTACGTTATTTGATGTACATCTCAAAATGCAGCATCCTTAAGTCTTAAATGCAATAAGAGACTGTGAAAAACAATGTTTGTATATATGTCTTGTCATATGAGGTGAGTAATATTATCCGCCTGTCTAATATAAACGATAATGGTGAATTGGGGAAATGGTGAGGGTGACCTTGTATGTAAGCAGATCCATGCCAGAGAACTTTTTCTTCGTTAGTCACTTCATATATACACTGTTACACACACACTTTTTTCTCTCATATGTATATGTAGTACAGGGGAAGAGAAAAAAAATCTATTGTCTCATACAAGATCACCATTTTGCTCAGTGCTTTGGTATTGACTAGCTACCACTCACTGTTATGTGATGTGATACANGGAAAATAAAATTCCAGTTACAGTTTGTAGATCTGCATTGCTGTTTCAATATTTTGTACTACATATCAAAGGGGAAGTGATGTCAAATTGAAATAAACCATACCCTGTTCGTTATTGCCTTGCTTGTTACTTGTCTGTTGTATGAGAGTAGAGGGGAAGCATCCACTGTATATAANCATAAAGGAGGCCATTCACAGCCGAATTTTACCCAAAATACGATATTCGTGGGCTTTGGGGAAAAAAAACGGTCCATTTATGGCCGCATAAAAAAAAANCCCTAACGGCGACAAAGNGCTGATAAACATAAACAAATGACATCGGTGATCAAACAGATTTTCCGATTTATCACTGGTGTTCGTTTGTTTACAAAAAAATAACGAAAAATACCTGCAAAAAAAAACATGTAAAAAAAAAAAAGAAATTCATTAAACAAAAATATACACACTGTCCAGATATCTTCGCTGGGCACGACTCCACTGAGTATTTTTTTATTTCATTTATTTCTCTTTTTTTTTACATATTTTCCTATTCTTTTAATGTCCACCATGAGAACGACATTGTTCCGTGGATAGCCCGCAGACAGACCTGTTTGTCAGTGCCGATATTACACGAATGGCCGCCTTTATGATGGAAAATGTCAACTCCACTTTACACAATGGCTCCTTCCTGTGTTGAAACAACTGTAGCTGTTTTACTGCTCCGTGTGAACTAAACAGTAGCANGTGTCTTGGATCCCAATGTATGGATCTGACCCTAATGATAGAATATGCATCTTTCAAGCCATGCAGTGTAAAGGTCTATGAAATGAATGAATTAATAAATGGGTGACATTAACCCATTCACACTCACAGCAGTAGATATACGTTCACAGAATGAGATGAATGGGTCACTAACACTGGCTGCAGACTGCTCCTACTAAGAGCAAGCATGGAGCCGATGTTGTTTGTTCACCCATTGAATGTGAGCAGCAGTAAAGTAGTGAAACAAGCTTTCTAATGGTAAATAAGCATTGTCTGTAATTTTGGNAGATATGGGTGAAGACTGGGAATGAGTTGTGAGGCTCAGTTTAGAAGGAGCCAGTATCATGAAAACTATACTGTGGTTCGCAGGTGCTTTGGAGTTTAGTGACTGTTTTGTATTATCTTGTAAACTGGATATATATATTTGCCTACAGCTAGTCAATGCCATGCGGAGGGGGTGGGTTGTTTTTAGCTGCAAGCAATGAAGGATTATCAGCATCTTTCTAACATTTTACAGAGAAGCACATAGCAGGAGAGGAGGAAAGGGTAAGCTTCAGTTCTATGACATTAGCCCCTATGGGCTGGATTCAGCTTTTCACTCTCATGACTTACACTCATGAGTTACACTCTCATGGATAACACCATGTCGAATTGCAGGGGAGGTAAAATGAATGTTAGTGTGTGGATGCAGGGAGAATACTTTATTGTTGCATGTTGCACACAGATACTGACCAG
>JABWIB010006433.1:0-10353 GCA_016617825.1 Platyplectrum ornatum
TTCTCACATCTAGCCTTTTGTTTTTTTATCCTCCCAACACTCTCAATTCCCCTTTTTCACGTTTATTTTGAGGGACTACTTTTCCCTCGCTCTGCGGCCGCAGCACTCCACAATAAGTCCGCTGCCCGTGTGTCTACTACAGCATGCGGACAGCTGGAACTACTTTAAGGCTCGCGCTGCTGCCAGAATCTTCTCTGGCNTGCGCTAGAGCCTATAGAACGCCTGCGTGATCGCTCGCGCTAGTTTTTCCAAAAGCGCACCACTGCGCATGTGCAGGGGAATAAGTAGCCATGTGCTTATTCCCCTGCATGTAAACACTAGACGCTCGCGTCTCTGCCTTCCGGCGCATGCGTGGTACACAAGTCTACCGCGCGTGCGCACTAATGACCGTTTCCCCCCCNATGCAGCCACAGGACCAGCACCTGGCCACCGTGACGGGAGGACCGTGGACCGTGACGCCCCGCAAGCAGGTACCAACTCCCGGGGCGCCACATATTGTATTTTCCCTGCATACAAAGGTATATAACACTTACTAACCAATCAGTGACTAAGAAATATTATTTACTACNAGTTCAGGTGCCCTTTTTGTGTTTCCCTGTTTAGCAAAATATAAGATAATTTACAGCATTTACTATCCAATCAATAAATGACACACTAAGTATAATCCATTTTTTTTTTAATCAAAGTATATTTATTGATTTTTGAGGTTTACAAAATACAACAAAACATAACACAACAAAACAAAACAAACAGGTCAGCATATGATCAATATACAATGGTACAGAGGGTACAATGCACGGGTAACACTTTNAAAAGAGCACAGCTAAGACAGCACTGCAGAGTCAAACCTGGGGGAGTAAAGAAATGTTGTACATATACAGAGGCGCCCAGCCGGTACGAAGTTCACAACACAGATAACATTACATTGGATCGGCGGCCAAATCAATGATGAGGCCGGCAGACAGAACAGACGTCAGCCACCTGTCCCAGATCTGGTGGTATTTGGATGCCCGCCCCTGGCTGGTAAATACAAAGCATTCATGCCCCAGGGAAACATTAACCAGGTGAAGCCATTCACTCAGGAGAGGAGGGTGGGGTGCAAGCCAGGTACGAGCCACACACACGGTAGCCCAGAGACACAGGGAGGCAATATAAATCCGGAGCAGTGAGCCAAAGTCATCNCCAAGTGCAATGCCAAAGAGGCACAGAGCCTGGGGTCACAGGAGATCGGAGCTTCAAGGGTAGAATTAATAAAGCGAACAACCCTCCGCCAAAAGCGGAGGACATCGGGACAGGACCATATTAAGTGAAAGAAATCACAGTCAGGTCCCCCACACTTAGGACAGGCAGCTGAACGGGCAGCATCAAACTTGGCAAGGCGGACGGGCGTGAGGTAGGACCTATGGATCACATATAGTTGGAGTTGCTGAAATCTAACATGGGAGGTAATGCCATGTGAGCTGCCCAGTACAGTGTCCAGTCCTCGTCCGACAGCGGGCCAAGGTCCCGATCCCAGGAGCCCCTCAGAACCTNCAGAGTCCCCAGGGGAGCAGCAGACAGAAGGTGACAGTAGAGTTTAGAGACAGTATGAGCTGAGCCAGTATCCAGCATGAGGTGATGGACAGGAGACATAACGACATCCGGGCGACCAGTTGAAAATTGAGACATTACAGCATGACAGGTCTGCATATATGAAAACCAGAAGGTAGCAGGCAGGGCGAATTCTGACTGGAGCTGTGCTAATGGTTTAATGCTACCGTCTCTCAGCAGTTGCGATATGCAGGTGACGTTGTGGGAGCGCCATAGAGATGAACAGGGTAACCGAAGCAAGTTCTGAAACATGGGGTTATGCCATAGGGGAGTGCAGGGATCAATCCCAATGCCACCCAAGTGAGAATGAGCCCAGCGCCAAACTTTCTGTGCCTGCAACACGATGGGGGACGCCGTGCCGGAGTACGAGCCCGAAAGAAGGGCCTGGGAGGGCGTATGCCCCCAACCCGCCTGCGCAACCAACGACCAGTGAAGGTNTGACAATTGAACAGCAATGTAGTAGTAATAGAAGTTCGGAAGGCCCAAGCCCCCAGCCGACCAGCTCTTCTCAGATTGGCTCTGCTAATCCGCGCACGTCGGCCGCCCCAGATAAAGGAGATGAGAAGAGAATGTAGCTTACGGAAAAACCACTGGGGAAGAGGGACTGGGGATTGCAGGAGGAGATAAAGGACCTTAGGCTGGATCGTCATCTTAAGGAGATTCACTCTGCCCAAGACTGACAGGGGGAGCGAGGCCCATGCTCTGGTCTTACCGCGTATGTGAACCAGCAATGGAAGGAGATTTAGGGTGAGAAAGTCGGAGGCACGATTAGAAACCTCGACCCCCAGGTAACGGAAAGTCGGGGACCAGACCAACGGGATAGTTGGGGATGGCGACTCAGGGACAGCGCCGCGCAGGGGCATCAGGTAGGACTTGTCCCAGTTGATAAGGAGCCCAGAGTATANTCCAAACTCTTCAATTAAGGCAAGGGCATTAGGCAGGGATCTAGTAGTGTCGACCAGGAATAGTAACAGGTCATCCTCGTATAGGGCCACCTTGTCCTCCCCCCCATCCACACGGAGACCAACTATATGTGGATTGTCGCGTATCAAGCAGGCCAGCGGCTCGATAGCCAACGAGAAGAGCGCAGCGGACAGGGGACATCCCTGCCTCGTCCCCCTGCCCAGCCGAAAGCCATCAGTAATATATCCATTAACGCATGCGCGAGCAGATGGAGCACCATATAGTAGCCGAACCCAGCCGATAAAGGTGTTCCCGAGGCCCATCCTCTCCAAGACCCCCCACAGGTACTCCCACTCCACGGAGTCGAAGGCTTTTGCAGCATCCAGAGAGGCCACCACGCCACCATCCCCCCCTGAGTGCTGCAATTGGAAGTGGGAAAAGAGCCGCCTCAAATTGACCGCGGTGGATTTATTAGGCATAAAGCCAGACTGATCAGGATGAACCAGCTCTTCAATTACCTGGTTCAGGCGAACAGCTAAAATTTTGGCAAGGATCTTGACATCCGTGGTAAGCAGGGAGATGGGCCTGTAGGAGTCTGNAGAGGTAGGGCACTTCCCGGGTTTCAGGAGAACAATAATGAGTGCCTCCTGCATGGAGGGGGGGAGGGAGCCAACCTCCGCGGCCAGAGTAAACATGTCTAGGAGACGTGGGGCAAAGAACTCTTTGTAACTCTTATATACTTCAAGGGGGATGCNGTCAACACCGGCTGCCTTTTTAGCTGGGAATGACATGATGGCATTTTCAACCTCCAATAGTGTGATAGGGGAGTCCAGGAGGGAGAGACCAGAACGGGAAAGGCTGGGAAGAGAGACACGGTCAAGGAAAGCAGACAGGGCCCCNATAGGCGGTTAGCAGACATCAACAACTGGCACATAGGGGGGAACGGATGGTATAACCTCAGGAAGTGCATGGCAGTGCCGACAGGTAGGGCTAAAAGAGCATACATAGTACCCAAAAGAATCAGAGCTGACCAACAAAAAACAAAAAAGAACAAACACAGAACAAACCCCAAACCCAGCCCCCTCCCCCCACCCCATATACATCCCCCCAACAAATGTATATTTCAAACCCAAAACCATAACGACCCGGATAGAACAGGCTATCCAGGCAGGGCAGCCCGTAGAGACAACCCAACAAGGAACCACTCACAAATCCTAAGACTCAAAACTGGAACNTACTCACGTGCACGGTTGAGTCCGCCCCGTGCAAGCAGCAACTCCCGCGGTATAGAACAGATAGCTAATCACACAGCNGTGTCAGCAAGTAAGAAACAATAAAACATTATGCAAAAGACATTATGCAAGGAGTGTCCCAACATTCCCAGTCCAGAGGCCCCAACCTCCCACCCACACAGGAGAAAAAACACANGAAAAATACCAGTCACATCGCAGAGTGTCCAAGGTAATTCCACAGCATCCAGGGCATCCAGGACACAGCTGAGAAGCAGTCCCGGAAGGACAAAGACCCATGGAAGGCCAAGAGGAGAGGTCAGTCCGCATCAGCAGCCACCTGGGGATCTCGCGGGGCTATGCGGTCTAGCCAGCGGGAAGCCTCACGTGGTGTGGCAAATATGTGGGTACGGTCCCCCTCAACCACCTTCAGTCGAGCCGGAAACAGCATAAAATAAGGGAACTGAAGATTGCGAAGGCGACGTTTGACCTCTTGAAAATTCTCCCTGGATTTTTGGACATGATTTTTGGACAGATGACAGCAGCTCACACTCCGGAGAAGAGGAGAAGGCAAGATGGCAGTCACAGGCAAAAGTGGCGGGAACCACAGGACAGCAGCAGGACCAGGAGTGCAAGCACCCGGATGGACAGCCCAGCCCAGGAGCACCACTGCAGGGGAAACAGCAGCACAGCAGAGATGGACCTCGCTGGAGCACATCAGGAGCAGCAGCCAGGAGATCAGGGCAACGCTGGAGGGCCGCAGAGGAGAAGAAGATGGCGTCCACGACGACAATGGCTTCCAAGATGGCGTCCACCCTTCGAGGCCTGCAGCAGGAGGGAGACCACCAGAGGGAGCATCAAGCAGCTGGACCCCACCAGCACTGCAGGCAGAAGGCAAGGGGTCGTTCAGGGCACAGCCGCCCACACAGCAGAGAGAGCCGGCAGCGTGGGACTCGCGGCAGCACCGAGGNGGGAGCTGGCAGCAGCAGACACACGCCAGCACTATGGGAGAGCCGGCGGCGGCGCTGAGCAGACACCGCCGGCACCGAAGGAGTGGACGCAGCAGCACTCCGGCCAGGAAGGGGACCGGGTAGCAGCACCACCAGGAGCCCGCAGCAGGAGGAAGAAGTCCGCGGGAGGCGACAGGATGGGTGAGTAGGATGCTGGAGCACGGAGCGGTCACACCACGCGTCCTACTCCATGCTCGGCTCAGGCCACGCCCAAGTATAATGCATTTTTTATTCTCTTTTTTTATATCATGGTTGGTCTTTGATTTATCCCTCTTAACAGCACCTAAAATAAATCTTATATAANACATTTGGCAAGAGAGCCAGGAGAGGGTTAAACAAACTACCAAACAAAGGGGTATATTTACTAAGCCACGAGTTTGCAGTGAGATTGGAAAGTGGAGATGTTGCCCATGGCAACCAATCAGATTCAAGCTTTCAGTTTCATTTTACACACTGGAGAATGTGAACTCAAATCTGATTGNTTGCCATGGGCAACATCTCCACTTTTCAATCTCACTGCAAACTCGCGGCTTAGTAAATATACCCCAAATGTTTAAAAAGTGGTTTAGCAAGATGGAATGGGGTAGTTGTTTAGTTTAGAGCTTCTATGAGACAAGGAGCTGCTGTAAATCTCTAAGGACCTCCAAGAGCTTCTGAACTTTATCCAAGGGCAGCCTACAAGCCCCAGCCACCATATTTTGATGCCCAGAAAAGATAAGCACATTGAAGTGGCTTCTGTCTCAAGACAACCGGAGCACCAAATCGAGAACGACTGTGTTAAAGAAAGGTTGCGTTCGCAACTAGAAGGACACACTGGGCCCACAAAAAGAAGGTTGTCTAGGTCATGCACCACGGACACTTGGCCAGTCCCTTAGGTAATACACCAGTGAAGAAAACTTTCTGATAAAGGTACAGGAGATGGAGCAATCCATCAGCAAGCACTGGTCCACAAAATACCCTTACAGTGCTCCAGGACCATTACGTTGGACCATCTCCAATGCCTCTTTGAAAGATTGGTAGTAGACAGAGTAGACCAACACATCAATGGCGTCATTAACAGATGAACCCGGGTGATGCGAGAGGTGCAGAATCAGTAAAGATTTAATTCTTGGGCACTACCCCAACGAGGGACAAAACCAAACTTGGCAAGGGAGGAACAAAAAGGGGCCTGCCATGTGTCCCAAACCAACCTCAGCCATAACCTTATCCTGAAAATTTATCAGGAGATGCTGACTGAAAGCTACGTGAGGACTAACTACACCTGTAACTGCCAAGCGGAAACCATCACAAAACCATCCTGTAATAAATGTGCATCTTCACTGCAGGTGTATACAGCCAACCAAGGGAAGATTGTGGTGACAGAAGTTGGCAATATTTGCTGCGCAGTGTTTAGCGTCATGTTGTAGTGCAGCGCGCATCTGTTGCCATTGTACACAAAGCATTTGCCGCGGGCTGCAACATTAGAGGAGAATCGAGGCTGCTGTGACTTTTGATAGGACTGAGGGTCTGGCAAAAAGAGACCTTCATCCAAATCTCAATGTCCTTCATGCCAAACTTAATTGACTGAGCCCTGTCATTTTGTTTGTGGAAATGCTCTTCATGCTCATATACTGTACCATACGGAGATAAGCCCAGAGAGATAAATGCTCTTCCAGCTCTCCAGGTATGCCACAGCAAATATGGAGAAGCCATTGACCCACATTTCAAATGTCTTGTAAGCATTTTCCAGTGACACCCTCGGTTAACCCCTTTGCCATGCCTTTTTGTCCCTATAAGGAGAAAATCTCCACATACCGCCCCTTCCTGACCCTAGCCCTGGATGAATCCCGAATATCCCATGTAACAGCGGTGTTCTCACAGTGGTGGGAACGTTGCAGAGCCCAAGCCGAAGACCTCTTGTCCTGTCAATCCAGCAAGTGTGACCTGCTGGACAGGCGTTTCCCCAGCAGTTTCATAACTCACCTCGGGCTGAGCTGGGACTCGGGCCAAAATGAATACCTGGATACCTGAAGACCACGGCATCACAGGGGGTTAACTCAGTAAAAACTGGAGGTTGGAAGTGAAGGAGAGGTGAACGTAACATTATGGGGGAAATTTACTAAAGCGCATGTTTTTATTCTCGAGTTATAGCATTTATGAAGCCTAGTGTTTGAGATTTCTCGGGACTGGCAAACTCAGAATAAACTCACATAATATTGATACGCTCCTGTGAGATTTTTCATTACTAACATACACATTACAGTATTCANGAAGTGGCGAGTTTTTCTAGCATGCAACTCTCATGCGAGCTTAAATATTCTCCTTTAAACAGGAATGCTTTTGCCATGCGAATTTCCAAATCTCGCAAACCAATTAATCAAACCTCATCAGGAACTCTATATAAAGAGCCATATTTGTAGTTGCACTCATGGAGGGCTTCCTAAGTTAAAATTGTCCAAGCTGACCATGACCAATTGGTGGAGGTTCCTGTGGTCTCTGAACATCACCACGTCACGTGAGGACATTTTATGTGTGCTTGGACCTGGCCTCCTGTCTGATCAGGAGGTTGTGAAAATGTTTAGGATAAACTGACTGCGACCACCTCTGGTGCATGCGCCACCTCGTGCTGGGGACACTGATGGTGTACTACCCGGAGTTATGGTTGGTGTGTTATTGGAGGAGCTGTACCTTTGGCTCAGTTGTTGCTGGTGGTGGAAGTGTGACATTTCTCTGGTACGTTGTAATTCTGTGCTGATTTGTTGCATGGCTGTCTGCATTTCCATTGTTTGTGATTGAATATTTTGACCTATTTGATCACACACATTAGCAATACGATTAGAAGCCAGTGACATGACTGCTGTGAGCCTCCTAATATTTTGATTCATACTTTTGTTTTGCACCCGTTTTTCTTGCATAAACTTGAAATTTAATTTTTCTAAAGTTTTCTACATGCTTCGTCCTATTTTCTGCTGATGTTGAACCACTGAAACGTGTGGTGTGGATTGGGCATCTTCCACTGTGTCCGGTGTATGTGGCATATTTTGAGTCGTCCATGTGGTTTTCTATTCAGTATGGGATATCATTATAACATTACCATACTTGCATATTATGTGGCAAACAGACCCTGTACACATGATGGGCCAAAACTGTACAGAACNTTTTTAGGCTTTAAAAATTATATANTTTTTAAGTAAACAGAACATATTGTCACCCATGCCATTCTTAGCAAAAAAAACATAGCCATAAAAAAAAGATGTAAAAACAAATCTTTGGTGTCCTAAAATGTTTACCTTGCACTTCTCTTTCAGGGTGATTATAATCCTCTTCTGTGGGTTCATATTGCTCTNGACTTTGTGGAACAGAACTGGATAAACGTACCGGATTCACGATCACATGCTGTTGGACCACAGACTCCACACTTGCAGATGACGGAGATCTTGTTACAATCACCAGCACGGGAGACGACTGTGATAAAGCAGGACCGGTGTGAGGGGTGAAATAGTTTTGGACTTTTTGCAATATTATTTTATATTAATGTGTATCTTATGTATTCTCTGTCACGTGTTGATCACTCCATGTATATTGTATTCTTCCTTGCATACAAAGGTATGCAGCACTTACTAACCAATCAGTTNATTACACATATTATGTAGTACTAGTTCAGGTGCCCTTTGTGCCTTTCCCTGTTTACCAAAATATCAGATAATGTTATGCAGCATTTACTATCCAATCAGTAAATGACATATATTTACCAAAGGTATAATAGTCCAGGTTGCCCAAAGGAATGTCAGGGGTAGCCCAAATATTCAGGAGCCGTTCTCNTTCCCNCATCCTCACACACAGCTGTCCTGTGAGTACTATGATCTTGTTACTATGAATTCAGCCTGTAGACAGAGACCCAGACAGGGAGCGGCTCCTGAATATTTGGGCAACCGAAGCCAAGTATAATAAATATTTTATTTCTTTTAATATATCACATGTTTGGTCTTTGAAATCCTACATAAAACAACCGGGAACTTCATCTGCACTGGCAGCAGGAAGGGTACATTTTAAAGCAGCATAAACAGGAGACTGCACGGGANAGGTTGACAAAACTGCTGAGCGATGTGCAGGAAGACAGGAGGAGCCTGATACCCGATGGTCCTGGTGCATTTTCATCACTTTCTGCTTGTTTGGCAAATGTAAATAATTTAAACATCAGTTTAAATGGTTTTACAAAATCATTTGTTTATGGCAACACTAACCTTCCTCTGGAGGCAGATCCATGTCTCTATGTGNCACAGCTTCTTGTGGTAAAAGAGCAAGCACTCCTCATAATCAAGGAAGGTCACAGCTGTTGTTCTCTTCCAGTTTTCCTAATATGTGCCCTTNCATCAGCCATTTTCTTTTTTAGGTTTTTATGTCTGAGAACCATATTTTACAATTTTACACATCATGTCTAAATTTACTGACAGCATTCACTGCATTTTGAATTTGTCACCATAAATCACGTGAATGAATGAATGGTTTTGGCAGCCATCAGCAAACATCCTATTTCTGGCCAGTTTAGTTTTGTGAGCCAGTAGCGAGCCTCTGCCCCTATTGCCCCCTTGCAAAAAACTTGTTGTGAGTTTCCGCGAGACAAGCACGCACAAAAACATGCGCTTTAGTAAATTTCCCCCTGTGTTTACTGTAGGCTAATTAGCAGCAGGTGTATGGTCAGGCACCTGGTTATCTATGTGTTATATGTACTACACGGGTCTAGTCTTCTGTCATAGACTAACCACTGTCTGAAGTCATGCTATAAAGTTTGAGATGTGCGCAGTCGAGAGTTGAGAGGTGTTGGATTCTATCTGCTGGCAAAAAGATCATGAAGGCATCAGGTCCACTATCTGAGAAGGTCGCCAAACTCTGCAATTGGGCAGGCCTGTCTGAACACAGTACGAAGAATGAGCAAGAGCTGTACATCTCCCTTTGGTTGCTATTCTGCCACCTATGTACGTGAGAGAAATCTCTTAAAAGTGTGAGTGGCTAACCCTTGTACAAGCAATAAAAGATAGTGAACTCGCTAGGCTCATTCCTCTAACAACACCAAATTGCATGTGAAGGTCTTTTGAAGAATGCAATGGAGATGCTTTTAGGTGTTTTATTTACTGTACCTTGAGAAATAAACATAGAGGTCAAAGCAAATGCCTTTCTCCAGCTCTGTAAAACGAAATAACTATAACTGGGACAGCAGAGTCGCTATCCAAACCAGGGCCAGAGGGGATGGTGCCCTGCGGAACAATCTGTTCAAGAGGAACGACTGCTTAGCCCCGAGTCTCCTACTGTGGCCCCAGACAATGAGATGCCCGTGGAAGAGCCAGAGTGGCCGGCGAACATCTAATGGAGAAGACCTAAGAGGGACCCTAACCGCAAGAAAAGGCAAGGCTGCGCAGCCCGNCACTATGCCAATTGGTTGGCTAAGCAGGCCGAACATGCCGAAGAAAANTGTGCAGCGGCCAGAGCTAGCAATATTTTCTTACTCCTGCTCCTATCTGATGATGTTCCAGCCTTCGGAGCCTTGAGAGGAGGAGACAGAGGCATCGGACAATGAGACTGTGACCACCTATTCCCGGGAGCCAGACGAAAGTGATTGACCGAACAGTGAGTTGAGTCACAGC
>JABWIB010006433.1:17061-31787 GCA_016617825.1 Platyplectrum ornatum
ATAATCACTTTCATTAAGTTATTTATTTTGAATGTTGTAAACAGGATCCAGTGACTTCATTATCTGAAGCAGGTAAATATCCATAGGAACAAAAAAGGTTTTTAATTTTGTAAAAATAAATGTCATAAGTGTGTGTGTGTTTTAAATAAAAAATAATAATTTTTTACTCATTCATACAAGCCGGCAATAGTTGTTGGATTTTATGTGTGCAGCGGAGCCTTTGNGCCAGCTATGTGTGTGCAGAGATGTCATACCACCAGTTAGAGAGGGGGAAAGGATTTTTTTTTTTCTCTTATCCATTGCGCAAAATTTAAGCTGGCCCTATGTATCTGATGCTTTTATTGAACAAACTAATATCATTTTTACTTACTTTTTTTTTTAATAAACCTGAAATTACTGTACCTCATAGTGTCTCTTTTCTCTTTTAGCATATAAATATATTATAAATAAAAAAGTAAAATTAAATATGAAATTGATATAGATTAACTATTTACATTATTAAATGTAAAAAAAATATATATATATATATATATATATATATATATATATATATAATTTACAGTATAGAAATGCGGGCGATAATATTTAAATGATAACCTGCGCTCCTCCATGGGTTTCAATGGGTTCCGATGTGATGTGAATCGAACCCTAGGGGACCTAGCACAAGCCCTGTCTAGGGGGACAGGCATTCTCCTTATGAATATCACCATTATGGTTTATTGAGTCTTATAGGCCATGCTTGCTCCATTGGTAATTACAATATTCAAATAAGCTCTAGGGAAATAAGCTATATCTCCAGTGCCACCTATTGGAGGTCGCGTTCCTCTCGTCACATACGGAGCCTTGAATATGAAATATGACCGAAACTTTGAAAAATGTACCATAATGGATATTGTCTGTGCCACTAGAGCAACACTGAAGGCACCAGCCTGGAAGATCCCTGCTCTGCACTAATGAGGAGGCAAGCACCTTTGAAACAGCTGTGTGCAGCAGCTGTGGGCACCTCTTCCATATGGAAAGGGGTACTGGTGTGGCTTTAATTCCCTGTCATGTTTCAAAGGCTCCTTTATAGGTTTGATGTGACAAGAGGATCGCTAGGCAATAGGCACCAGATATATAGCTCATTTCCCTAGACTTCCCTGGCCTATATGACTCCATACACCATAATGGTGATCTCCTTGAGGAGAATGTCTGTCCCCCTAGAGCTAAAAAAAAATGCCCAGTTAGCTATGTTCCAAAAAGCACAAAATACACACTGGTAATCACAGGCCAGGGATGCTTATGGACTGCAGAACTGGGGCTATAGGCCTCCTTTTGATCACAAGCTAACTAGAGGTTGTGAAAATGTTAGTTTGACAAGTGACAATTATTTCATGAAGAGTCTAAAGCAGATTAGCACAGGTCATGGAGGTCTGTCTGGCCAATCATTGAGCAACTATGGCAAAGGCTTTTCAGCCCCTTACAAGGCTTTATGCACATATTTTTCTAATTTTAATTTATATTGATTTTAGCGCCTTCTACAAAAATATTTTTTTCTTCCTACTTAATGTGCAGTATAAACTTAATATCCAGTGTATACCTAATGTACAGTATATACCTAATGTATCCTGCATACATCTTATATACAGTATAATATTCAGTAAATATGAGTAACAATGAACAAAATAACCAGTTTAGTTTCAGAAATAATTATTATAATTTCAAAAGCATAAAACTAATGTTATTTTAGTTTTATACGAAAAGACTACTAAATATCTAACATAATTGCTTTGCATAATTCAGTCATGTCCGCATTCTGTTATATCTGTGGAAAGAACATGCAACCTGTGACAACTGATACAAGCCAATAACAAGGCGCAATACTGTGTAAGAGAAAAATTGTTGGACATGTAATTTTTGCAACTTATTAGTTAAAAGTCTAGAAAATGAAAATGTCTTATAATTAAATTATAAATAAATAGCTGCTGTATAATGTCAGACCTTGCTTAAAGACAAATAACCAGTAAATAATAATTTAGTGTTACTCCATTTTCCCCTCACAATCTATTGGTAAGTGAAATAGTTGATGAAATACTTGGAGCACATCATGTATTTGCATTTGTATTTTTGTTGCATGGACAGGATTAGAGTTCAGTAAATTAGCATTTAAAGAATAGTTGTCATACAACATCAAGAAGACTAGCTTTACTGATACAACATACAAATACAACACAAATACAACACAAATACAACACCACTTTAAATTGCTATTGAAGTCCCTTCATTGTTAAATAAATGTCTGCAAAAATTAGGATACTGCCACATTGACCACAACAAAGAAGCCAAAATGTAAGACACTCGCTGTGTTAAAAGATTAGCATGCTGACCAAGGATANGGATGACAGTACCTTTTTTCTTTCATGTATCAGATCCTGTTTTATGATTCTGCATTTCGCAGTTCTTTAGCTCTACCTCCACATTGTTTAGCCCCCAGCTTAGCTCTTCATGGTTTGAATGGAACTGTAAAAACCTAGGAAAAGAAATGAGGAACCGTACTAGGGAAAATCTTGTTTCCTGACTATAATAGCTGAAATGTTATATCTTTTACCATTTACATGTAATACTTCTTATCACAAAGCTGGATGGTGCTCCCTTCCTCCCCAATTAATCATAATGCACTTANCCAAAAATATAGAGAAAATGAACCCAGGGGCACTCATGGGTTCAGTGGTTGGGCCAGAGGTGGTGGTCTGCACACACTAGCTCAGATAAGAGCAGCAACACATGGACATGTAGAAAATGGTATTGACTCTCTTTACGTTGTACTGGTAAACATGATTGGAGCACAGTTCAGAGGATGCGGGAATAGAGGATGGGTACAGACTGTCCTGTGGGTGCTATTATAGAGGATTCGGTGCAGTGCTGGCATAGAGGATTCGGGTGTAGTGCTGGAATAGAGAATGGGTAAAGTCTTGGNTGGGCACAGTCATGGGGATGCTGGTATAAAGGACAGAGTTATAGGTCTAGGGGTGCTAGTATAAAGGACTGGGGGTACAGTTTTGCAGGTACTTTTATAGAGGATTAAGGTACAATTCTGGGGTTNCTGGTATAGAGGATGGGAACAGTCNTGGGGAAGGGACTAGCCCCCCAAAGGAAAATATTCAGGTAAAAATCTGAAAATATAACCAGCATACACAGTTCTTATATACTTTAGCATGTCATAAACTATACATCATAATTGTTTTGCNAATGGGTAAAGTCTTGGATGGGCACAGTCATGGGGATGCTGGTATAAAGGACAGAGTTATAGGTCTAGGGGTGCTAGTATAAAGGACTGGGGGTACAGTTTTGCAGGTACTTTTATAGAGGATTAAGGTACAATTCTGGGGTTNCTGGTATAGAGGATGGGAACAGTCNTGGGGAAGGGACTAGCCCCCCAAAGGAAAATATTCAGGTAAAAATCTGAAAATATAACCAGCATACACAGTTCTTATATACTTTAGCATGTCATAAACTATACATCATAATTGTTTTGCTAGACATTGCAACAGTGACAGGCACTCCATAAGAGGGGCGCTATGAAGCTCCTGAGGAGAGGGGGTGCCTTAAGGAGGGGGGGACTAGCCCCCCCAAAGTAAAATGTTCTGGTAAAGACCTGAAAAAGTGTCCAGCACACAGGTGNNGGTCAGTGGCAAGCAATGGTGCAGATAATGAACACTTGAAGGAAGTACAAGAGTGCACCAGACTGTGTTGTCGGGTTACAGGTATGCTATCTCTAGTGCCTTGGTAAAACCTTTCATATGTACCAAAAAGTAGGCGGGAGACCTCTGTGCGTGGTAGGACATCTCAGATGACCCCCATATATAGGTTGTAGTCTTCCAAATTCAATAAGGCCACAATTTAATAAAACTATGTCTCCTATACCTGGCTCCTTGTCTTGTTTATTTCATTAAGTGTGCCTGACTTAATACCATAGAGTGAGTGGTCTGCTGCCATTTATATCC
Organism: Platyplectrum ornatum; assembly: GCA_016617825.1. Classification (NCBI taxonomy): domain Eukaryota; kingdom Metazoa; phylum Chordata; class Amphibia; order Anura; family Limnodynastidae; genus Platyplectrum; species Platyplectrum ornatum. The sequence continues at coordinate 21,045 of JABWIB010006433.1, forward strand.
TTTATAGGGATTATTTAACACTTTGCACAGAACTGTACTTCATGTTTACAGATATATATATATATATATATATACAGTACCTGTATATATATTCACTGTCACTTCAAAGGTTATGGTGGCTAGAATGTGACTTTTGTCTTCTCCTCTATGATCAAGGATTCCTACCTCTTGCTTAGTGTTGTAGATAAGATAATATCTACTGTGTGAACTGTTCACCCTCTGTTTTAACTGTGTGGTGTCCTCTGAATCATTATGATTTGATATATCATTTGTCAGTATACAATTGTATGTGCTGTTCCAGTGTCATGTTTACCTATTCAGTGGTTTATGCTTGTCGAGCACCATGTAGTATCATGTATGGTACAGTTTTCTTGCACTTGTTTGCATTTGAATATATATATATTTTTTTTTTTTATTTAGGTGCAATAATGAGAAATGTTTACTTTACTGACAAAATATTCATATCAAGGTTTTATCATTTTATGTGCAAATGTGACAACTAAAGTGCTAGGCTTGTGTATAACATCTGAGTTGTACAAAGCTTTTTTATGCAAAAAAATTAACATTTAAAAGAATTAAAAATAAGCCTATAATAGTTTAGACCCTCTAGATTAGAACTGCTAGGGTAAGCANGGTGGGGACACATTAAAATGACACAGCAAAAAGACGCAGGGTGTAACTTTACTGAACAGACTATAAATCAGGGCTAGAATCTCAGAAGAACAGCAGCCTTTTACTTCTCACTCAGAAGCCTAAGCAGCTACTCACCCTCNAGGAATCTACGACAACCCCTGGTAATGCATTGGGTAGGGGGGGCAAAAAGGGCCCATTCTGCTGTAAAAGGGACATAATTGACCCAGCGAGTCTCAGCATATCGCTTAATGGACAGCCAGAAGCAGCGTAGGAGTGGGCAGCTCCAGAGGCAGTGCATCAAATCAGCGTCAGCTGCGGCACAGCGGGGGCAGATAGAGGAGGTCGCCAAGCCAATGCTATAGGACTGGAGAGGGGAGCGATAGGTGTGATAAAACAGTTTTAGGAACATATCCAGATACTGGAATGAGGGCAGGGCTTTTCTGGAATAATTTAGTGCCGCTAATAAATCTTTACAGGAGAGGGCAGGGAAATAGGCATGCCAACGAGAGAGACCAGAGCGGACCTCCTCATGACACATAGGGGTCTGCAGGAGCCGGTAATTACTTGAAATGGCCCAGGGGTAATCATTGGAAAATCAGAGTCTGGAGTCGAGACAGTTAGCAAAGTCCGCACTAGACAGGAGGCAGACAAGCGAGGCCACATAGTGTTGGGCTTGCAAAAAGGCTATCTGGTGGCCGCGTATAAAGGGATACTTGTCTAGGGCTCTGGCGAAGGTAATGGGTTTACCAGTACTGACATCCACCAAATCGCCCACACAGGTCAAACCCTCCCGCGCCCAGCCCGTGAAAGGATAAGAGGCCGCACCATGCTGAAATTCGGGGTTACGCAAAAAAGAAATGAAAGGAGTGGTGGACATTAAGATTAAATCGGTAACGGGTGCCAAATCTTACGTGTAGACCAAAGCAGAGGATTGGCGAGGAGATGGGGAGCGATTTCCTGGTCTTGCTGCTGAGAAAGCAAACCGGGTGGATATCCGTCAGGAACTCCGCTTCGAGAGAGGGAGTGGAATATATGTTCATCTCACGGAGCCAGTCACGCACAACACTAAGCAGGGCCGCGTGGTTGTACCGGAGGAGGTCAGGGAAGTTAATATCGCCGTTGGTTTTAGACTGTCGATGAGTAATTAGCACTGTAAAGTAGGGCCGGGTTCCTCGTGATGCTAACCCCCAAATAAGTAATTTGGTCAGTCACCCACTTGAAAGGCAAGCTCCTGCTCCATCCCGGGCGGTGGGAGCACAATATATGAGCATGAACAGAGACAATTGCAATAAAAAAACAGCATTAATTTGTTTGAGTTTACAACATTTTAACATAACTGAACACAGAACCAGGTAAGGGGCAGTTCCCGGACTGGGAGACGGGAAGCGCCAGGGAAGGGAAATAGACACAGGGGAGAACCAGGGGAACATATACAGGGATGTGAGGGAGAAAATAGGGAGGCATCGTACAGGGACCACTCCGATGATCGGGATTGGGGTCCGAACCATGGTAATAGGAAAGTACAATACACAAGAGAAAATAAAGTTCAAACTACAATATACTTATGCAGACAGTGACCCCACCAACCATCCAGGTGGAAACATGATCCCCCATTGGTATATGAAGGAAGGACAGGAGATGAACATGCAATTAACAACACATTGGACCAAAATATAACATACACTATGGAACAGATCAATCCGGAGCCGGATTTTCATCCCCTAGGAAATGAGCTTTAGCAAGGTCAGGGTCAGTAAATACGTGTACAGTGCCATTCTCAACCACTCTCAATTTTGCAGGGTATAGAAGCGCAAAGCGCAGGTTACACTGTATGAAGCTGTTACAGACGGGGGCGAACGCCTTGCGTTTCAGGGACACCTCCACTGAGTAATCCTGAATATGAGTGTAGAGGCGCCATCCACAGTGAGCCGAGGGCTCTGACGGAAGGCCCGTAACATTTTTTCTTTAGCCCTAAAATCCAAGAATTTAGCAATGGTGGGTCTGGGGCGCCTGCGCGGCTCCACTGGTTCGACTCCCATACGGTGAGCCTGCTCAATTTGCATTTCCTGGGCAGGGTCATATATACCCAGGGCAGTAGCTATGCGGATAGCAATGTAATCGGACAATTGCAGCCCTTTAATCACCTCAGGTATACCAATGAACCGCAAATTACACCTGCGGTTCCTGTTTTCAAGGTCATCCAGTTTACTGGACATAGCTTTAATTTTCTGGGCTTGGGCTGCTATCAGGGCCTGAAGAGAGTGGACAATATCCTCCGTGTCGCTGGACCTTTGCTCTAGGGCAGACATACGTGAGGAATTTGCTTCCACTTTAGTCAGGGCTGCGTCCAGCCGTGCCTGGAAATCATAAAATTTTTTATCAATATCAAAGGAGTGGGAGTCGCGGGAGTCCTCTAAAGGAGGAGGAGTAGGCGCCAATTGACGAGCCTGGGAAGACTTTTGGCGACCCATTCTAGTATTTTGAGAGGGCTGCGATGAATCACCCTGTTTCTCCGGGAACTTATCCATTTTAAACACGCTAAACAGTTCCACGTAGAACTTGGGGCAAGGCCTGAGACAGAGGGCGGTGGTGAGAAGGCAATGCAGTAAGCAATAGGACCAGAGAGTTACATACCAATATGGGGTAGAGTATACATGGAGGGCCCCAGAATGCCACCCCTGAACCAGCAAGTTTCATGACAATTAAGCAGCAGAAATACAACGAAAAACCGTACCCACCCCCACCCCACCAAGGCACACCACCCGGATAAGTCGCCGAAAAAGTCACTGGAGGAAGAAATAACAAAACTCACTCACACCGCACACACAAACACCTGCACGCACTGTCACACTCTCTAGCACACACCAACACTCACACTGACAGGCACACAGTCACACCCTCAGGCACACTGGCTTGCACACACTCATACACACTGACTAGCACCCTAACAAGCACACTCACTTGCACACCAAACAGCAGGTGTTTAGATGCTGTGGGCGCCGAAGTGCAGGCTGTGATCCGCAGGCAGGGCCTCAAGCAGAGAAGTGGAGAAGTGGAGCCTTGTAGGGATGAGCAGATCCAGGCAGCACAGGTCAGGAGCAGACCCAGGGGAGATGGTAGAAGCCACAGGCAGGTCACAACTGTGGGGGCCACTGAAAGAGAGGCTGGGAATCAGGTCCAGCACCAGGACGACGCCAGGAATCTCTGAAGCCGGCAGGAGGGAGGCAGGGACAGCTGTACCGATGCCAAATCCGGGTCACCAGGATCCTCAAGGAAGGAGCACAGCCACTCCGCAGCGGGACCAACAAGCTGCTGGAGAAAGGATCCATAGACACACAGGAAGGAGCCAGCCACAGTCAGCAGTGAGAAGGAGAGGGCCGGAGGGGAGCACAAGATGGCCGCCGCACAATGCCCTGTATCCGATGAGGTGAGTAGGGGGGCAGCAAGCCCCAGGGCCCATAGTCACCAGAGCAGGAAATAGGGGAGAGAACCCCCGATGGTTGAGACGGCTGGCAGCGCTCGCCACACCACACAACTGAGTGGTGGCAGGTCGGGCCGCGGTGAGCAGGAGCCCAAGATGGCCGACCTCCACGTGGCGAGGGGGAAGCCCGTTCCCAGACGACGGACCCCCACGGGAAGCAGCGACAACAAAGCCGCGATGGCCCACCTGAGAGCCGTAGGGAAGGAGGCTGCCGATCCGACCCTAAGTGGCGGCGGGCCGGCAGATAGGCCTCAATGCTGAGGCAGCAAAAAGCTCTGGCCGGATGAGTCCCGGCCGCGGTAGTGGGGTCCACACAGCAGTCCCCTGCACACGAGTGCCCTTGACAGCTGGGGAGAGCACTGGGAACGCTGGATGTTGGCGGATTGGGGAGCCGCTGTAGAGAGCTGAGGTAAAACGCGGTCACGTGCTTGTGATGTTTTATAATCAAGAATATCTATAATAATAATGTCTTATAATCGATACTGATTTGATTTCAGATCCCTAGTGGTAGGGCTAATGCTGGGTACACATCAGAAAGATCATCTTTCCAATCAACAGATAAATGACCCTCACAGCAGAAATCTGTTACATGTGGCCTCAACAAAATGCATGTTATGTGAATACACACTGAACTCATTTCTGCAGTGAGGGTCATTTATCTGTCGATTGGAAAGATGATCTTTCTGATGTGTACCCAGCATAACAGTTACTCAATGATGTTGCTTTCACAAAATGGCTAGAGCACAGAATTTCCCAACACTGCATCCTTGTGGAGGCCANAGGTCACCGCAAATGTTTAATTGTTTTCATCTAAGTCAGGTTAGGAGTGATGGTGCTGGTTGGTTTAGATAAGATTTATCTGCAGTGAGGACTTTATAACTGTCAAAGCAGTCTGTCCCTGTTTGAGTTGTAAGAGAGTGCNGGGAGGGGCATGAGGAACAGAGACAGTGTGCATACGCAAGGTTTTAGCCGGATTCACCGCAATGACGCCAGGAGGCATAAAATGTGTATGGCTGAAGCGGCTGGGAGAGAGGAAGAAAAGGTTNAGTTCAGGACCAGAGGCACTGCACAGGGAGAGGTGACCGATATAGAAAGAGTACAGTGCAGCAGTGGTGTCTCTGTTGGCTTGCAATGCATGGAGGTTCAGTCAATTGCATGGGGAAGCCAAGATGATAAGTAAGTAAGTAAGTAAGTAAAAAAAGTAAAGTAGGTAAAAATAAATAAAAAAATCCCCCGCTCCTACGGTTTTATGAATGACAACCATAACAAGAACTTCCCGTCTGGGAGAGGAAGCGCCAGGGGAGTAGGGCAGAAGCTGTTGCCAAGTATGGGGATACTTTTTTATTTATTTTTGGGGAAGGGGGGGCACCACTAGAATGATATTGTTCTGAATGGTGCCCTCTAGTGGATTCCCAGCTTTAGAAGAGGCAGAAAGGTCTATGGGTGAGATTGTACAGGTTGGAGAGAGTAGTGACATACCACTGCCTGCTCATCAGTCTGGTACATATATTACAGCTAGGCAGAACCTGGGGGGGGGAGAATATAATGAGATGAAGGAGGATTATTTTGCACAGGGACCAATGTAGTTTATGGATTAGGGGCCTTAGTAACAGGGGCACAGTTATGTTGCTCCTGCGGTCAATCACAGATCTTACACTTGGGCGGAGGGGCTTCTTAGTAATTTAGGAAGTTTCAGGGATAAATATCATTACGTCGTTGGATCTTGGGTGGGGGGGAGAGGCTGGAAGTTCTATCAATCCTATTCAATTAGCATAGCATTACACCCCTGCTATGTATGTGAAAGCTGCAGGATCGCGATACTAGCCCTGATCTACGTGCGCCCAAGCATCAGCACAATTATTTAGCTTGCTGGATCCCTCGCCAAACTCTAGAACTATTCACTACTAGATGGATGCAGTAGTGGGCTGACGCAGCCAACATACGTTTCGCTATTTCTTTAATGAGGCTTCCAGGAGCAGAGTGTCGTTCTCATTTATATACTTTTCCATGTTCCATTCATTAGACCATTCAAATTTTACACTGCCACTGCCATGTAACAGCTATGGAGTTATTTTATATAACTTCAATTTTGCCCTTTATTTGGTATTTTCTACTATATTAAAAGTATAACTATAAAGTAGAAAATACCAAATAAATGGCAACATTTCATTCATTTCACTATTTTTTAAACAATATGTTTGATAGTTTTAAATATGAATCAATAATAATAATTTTTTTATTATGTATATTATTTATATTAAATGTGGAATTCTTCCCTAGTGAGTGCCTCTTTAAACAAAAACTTCTTTTTCTTCTCTTGTAATTATGTTTATGTGTATGGAGTAGCACCCATGTGAATGTATGTCATAGTGCCCTAACATTACAACACTATATTTTGAAATAATTATTTCTGCAGGGGATGGGCACTAAATTGATATCTTTTGTGGCATGCATGTTTAATACAGTCTAATTTCTACCCTGGTGTGGTCCTGCTTTCTGTATTTGTTGACTACAGGGGGACACATTGAGATAGACATTATGGTTTTTTATAAAAAACAAATTACATTTAAGCTGGAAAGAAGTAGGGCTTGGGTGGGGTCAGGGCGGAGCTTACGTGTAGTTTGTTAATTTGTTTGATCACACCACTGGCTATAAAGGATGAAGTGACAGATCGGATGGGTCAAGAAGATTTCCAGGCCAAAGTCAAGGGGATACTACCATACGCAACCTCCTGCTGGAGTATGCGTCACCAATCTGTTTTCAGTGCACACCACCAAATATCTTTATGGCCAGCCATAATGAGCATCACAAAGAACCAATGTAAGACCGTACAAAAATATTAAAAACATATAAGGTTTGCAAAAATACAGCTCAAAATTGAACAAAGTCCTCAATAATACGCTTCTTCAACATGACATACCACTGAGGCAGTATGTGAGGATGGTATTTTACATTAGTATATAGTCAACCATCATATTCACATCCCGCAATAATGATTTAAAACATAGAATGCAAAGTATAACATTTTCATGTGGTCCTTCCGGGTTGGTACATGTCCATACACTGAGATAATCATGTACACACATACCACATATTCTCATACCCTCAGAAGTGTAACACTGCAAAAGTAACTACTAAAGTAACGGGGTCCCGGTGTACTCGGGACTCTGAATTGTAGACTGTTGTCCCAACGCGCATTTCGTACTCTTGGCCTTTGTCAACGTTGTCTCAGTTTGCTTGCCGTGAAATCCCAGTATTTATAACGCGTCGCCGCCAGATGACATCATCGTCTTATGCCCGTCTGATAAACAAACAGACGCAAATCAATATAAATTTGTAAGGTGTAAATGTCTACACATCGCTGCCATCCTAACANGTTTTGCCTGGAAATAATATAAAGTTATTCCTNAAAAGGGCTCTGGTTCTTCCAGATCGTTAGGCCAGAGTACCCTCTCACTGTAGTCAGTAGGCCTTGAAGGAGGAGAGGAGCTCAAACTCTCTGCATCGTTGGTTACAAGGCCGGGATCGTTGGAGTTATCCCAGGTGGGTGTGTTCAGGGGTGTGCCAGAACCTGCCACTGGTAAAAAGGTACAGATAGGAGAGTAAGCTCAAGTAGTGAGCGCATCAGGGGTTAGAGTGTACCGGTTGTTCGATATTGTGTTACAGGATTGTTGTATTAGATAAGTAAATTGTGAAAAAAGGTTTTTCCTAAGTTGAGGGGCCGTTACTCCCCAGGTTGTTAGTAGTTCTAGTTAATAGGGAAAGATTATGCTGTTAGGATTGTGTACTCACCCATTCCATCCGCAGGAGATCAANACACCACCGGAGGCGAACTTGCAGGTAACTCCTCCACTCCATTTCCCACCTGTGCAAGGCCCTCACTTTGTGAGTAAGGCAGGGTTCCAGCATCTGTGGCTTGTGACCCTGTGCTCCGTAAGGTTCCAGGTCCGTGGCCAGAGCAACCGAGTCTCCCTGAATAGGCGGATAGGTCACGCACCTACCGTCATTGGGAGACTTGAACACCCCTCTTTACTTGTCTCCTCTTTACCTCTGTTCGCGCACCTGCACTTGTCCTATAATTNATCTCTGCTCTAAAGTCTCAACCAGCCGGGTTTAGCAGCAACAACGTGTGTAGTGGTAAGTCGGTCAAGGTCCAGGTTTCCGGCAGGTAAGGAAGTGTACTCAGTCTTCCAGAGGAAGTGCCAGCAACAACCAGGTGGGTAACCTTTCACACTTTAAAAAATGTATGGGCCTGTGGCTTTCTTAACAAACCTAAATATACAGGGATACATAAACTGCAGCTCTACAGATGGTTTCATTTTTTCTTTTCAGTCACTTCATTCATGATGAAGCATTCATTAAAAATGCTTTCTTATTTGCATTTTTTTGTATCTTTTATTTAAAAGGTGTTAAATTGTCTCCCCAAGTTGACATTTGGGTTAGCTATTATGCATGATATTAAGTATAGCATAACTTAGCAGCTGCCTTATTATGTGNTAATTAATGTCTTTGAGCAAGTAAAGTTGCAAAAGGAGATGTTAGTAGAAGAGAATGTTAATGTTAAACCTGAGTTAGAGTAAAATCCCTGGCTGTTGTTCTGACCATCCATGGGAGGTAGCCTACCTGACTGACAGATTTCTGTACTGGTGATTTGGTGAAGCTAGGTCTTCCCCTGGAAAAGTCTTCAAAGGCACCTTATCGTAATTGGAGGTTCTAATTGATTCTTGGAACTTGTCCACCATCCCTCTGGTTTATTGGCTGTGATGGTGAGAAGTTGTTAGCAAGACAGCAGTGATTAGTTGTATGGTAAGCACATGGTGGTTTACAGTGGCACCAGATTATTTGCCAGTTGCTAACGTTTGTCTAGAAAAGCAGCTTCAGGCGGTGTCTTTATTGTGTGGATTTCTGAGATGGTGAAAATCTGGTTTATTTGTTATACTTCTGTGAACTGTTATTTGCTGCATGTAATTGATAACAAGTCCCCATCAAATTTAAGGGTAAAAACAACATCAAATTCTTTGCTAAATTTTNTATTGAAATAAAAAACATTTTCTAAACTTGTATTAAACCTTAGAGTGAACACCTTCTCTTGAGCAAATACACAATGGTGACGATTCAATCCCCTTCGCGCAAAGTTTTCCTGCTTTACGCAGGAAAACTCACGTTTTTTTTAATTCATTGCTCATTGAGCTGCATATAAAAGGAGCCGAGTTTTCAGTCCCGTAATAGACAGGAAAAAGCCCACTTTGCGTTTTTTCCCGTCTTCGCGCGGGATTGAATCGGCCCCAACGAGGAGGGGTGAGGTGGGAGCTGCCTGCCTTTTCTAAGGTGTCTCTTACACCTGGATAAAATGGTATGGGAATCTTGGTGAAGAAAAGGTGGGGGCGCTGTGGACAGGTTTTCTTTTTGGGAGTGGGGATGTGTCAGAAGCTTTTGGTGACTATTATGTGGTTTAACCTATGGTATTGATAGATTATTGTGGTGCAGGTAAAGTCTTAATATGGATAAGAAGATTTTGTCCTGTCCTGTGCTATCCATTTGCACTTTGCAATCCAGTTTCTCCTTGCACTCCTAGCTCCTGCATTCCCTATATATGTTACTCCTATTTGCAATTTCCGTATCACCTCAGACCGTGAAAGGTATGTTTAAAGGCTGAGGGCGAGCCAGGGGAGAGGAGATAAAATTTGTGATCAATGTTGCGGACTTATTTCCAATGGCACACAGCAGGGCTTTCCCTGTTGCACCCTACTTTTTGTTCTCTGCATGAAGGCTTTAGCTCGTACTCTGTGCCAAATTACTGATATTAGTGGATTCATGGTCCAGGGTCAGAAATACAAACTGGCTCTTTATGAGGATGCCCTCCTCCTTTCTATTACTAATCCCACTACCTTCCCTCCTGGTATTGCTGTCTGCCTTGCTCATTTTGGTTCTTTGTCCAATTTTAATATCAACATGGACAAGTCAGCTGCGATGGGGATCTGTCTACCCGCTGCCACATAGGATGCATTGAGCCTTTCTTTCCCTATTTGTTGGCAGACTACTTGCCTGATGTACTTAGACACAGGATGTTCTATTCCGCCGCAAGCGACTGGGTGGTCTGGGCCTTCCCTATCTTTGGGCTACTTTTGGCCTCACTTCTAGGTCCCGGTTGGGTTATTGTCAGGGTCCGCCCCCGTTCAGCAGCGCGGCTCGCTGCCGCGATCGTCCTCGGANGGCCGGTTGTCATGGCTACAGGACGCGATCGAGCACTTCCTGTACTACGATCGCATCCTCACTTCCGCCAGCAGCGAGTCCCCCTCTGCCTTTGTCACCCCAGGGGCTCGTCTGGCTGGCGGTTCCCCCTTCTTATACAACCCGCTCTTTCTCCCCAGCGCAGGTTATAGTTCCTTTTGCTGTGCCCGTTCCCTGGCCTCCTGCCTTGTATCTAGCGTTCAGCTTTGATCTCTGCCTCTCAGCCTCAGTGCCTTGCCTCTCTGTCCTGTACCTTGCTTACTCTCTCCCCTGGTCTCCTCTGTTGCCCTCTTCTGGTTTNTCCCATCATCTCTCCCGGTCTCCTCTGCTGCCCTCTTCTGGTTTCTTCCATCATCTCTCCCGGTCTCCTCTGCTGCCCTCTTCTGGTTTCTTCCATC
>JABWIB010006434.1:15098-30535 GCA_016617825.1 Platyplectrum ornatum
GAAGTCTTCCGAAAGATAATCAACAGATGGGGCATGCAAGAAGAAGATCTCATGGCCTCAGCCCAAAACAAGCAGGTACTGAAGTACTATTCAAGGTACGGGGACCCCCAAGCACTGGGGACAGATGCAATGAGGGTACCCTGGGACTACAGGTCCCATACCTGAGAAAATTACAACAGAAACGCACGACAGTGATAGAAGTCATGCCTTGGTGGCCAAGAAGGGCTTGATTCCCTATAGCAGTAAATCTCTGGAATTATTAATGTAGGGGCCAGTACCTCATCCAGCACCAGTCTTGNGGAACCTGATGACCTGGTTGCCCCATGACCCCCTGGGGCTTAAATCTTGTTTTGGAAGTGTTAATGGAGCAGCCATTTGAACCATTACAAAAAATATTGTTAAAAATGCTTACTATTTTTGGTGACCATATATTTTACATTTATTTTTAAAAGCACATATGTATGTGTGACTGAATGTAAGACATGTTTTAATTTTGTTATGCATTAATTTTCAGGATCTAGCACAAGATGTGGCTGAGGAGTCAGAGGAAGAATTGGCGCAACTGGAGCAGAATGTGGCNGAGGAGCCAGTGGAGGAGCCGGAGAAGATTGTTAAGGATCTGGCTGGGCACCTGCAGGAGAATATGCAAGAGGTCATACAGAGCAGCTCCTGGAAAAGGATCCTGTGAAGTTGCCATGTAGGGGAGGTAGTTTGGATAGAACAGGAGGAACAATCTGAAAAAAAAAACACAATTATGGCTGATCCTACACTACAAGATGCAGGTAATTCTAAAATTGCAGAACATTTTGCTAATATTGTTTAAATCATATATATGACATCATATGTACATTAATCATTATTCATTTCCTTGTTTCCAAACTCTTTAGGGCATATGGTTCCTGAACTGTCTGAGGAGATTAGCCCAACAAGGGTTTTATCTTAAGAGGACAATAGAAATGGCCAGGTAGAGCAAATGGACTGTTTACTTCAAATTTTAGTGTTAATCAGAGTTTCTGACACAGAATTCCCAGGAGACTCCCATTAATCGTGAGGTGCTTGCAGATTCCGGGGAGTCCAGACAAACCTCCCAGGGTGTGGCTTGACGGGGATCTCTGAAGGCACAATGTGTAACCCATAACTACAAAAATATAGCAAAAAACACATAAAATAATATATAGACATTTTTAACAGTTTAAGCCAAAAAAGAAACAAACTAATTAAAAGAAAACATTTATACATATTTAAACATTTTTTTAAATGCTACAACATGTATTCTGATTGTACACGCTACTCTATATCTCTGGATCATCCTCAAAGTTTTTGTGAATTTTATTATAGCATGTATTAAAGCATGTATTACATATGTGTTGCCTTTTTGTCTTTTCTTTCATTTCCACATTAATCTTTTCTTTTTTGGTTTCCAACATAAAACACAAATAAAATAACTNACTACATGTGAAGTAATATCTGAACTGAAGCCATAACATCCCTGTTGATGTATGCTGTAGTATTTTCAAACTTTAAAGTATTCANCATTAAACAGTGTATCATTGTAACTTGGTAAAATGAATGTCCTTATATTAAACAGCTTATTGCTGCTTCTTGTCCNTACTATGAGACAAGCCATTTCTTAGCAAATAACTCTAAAATAATAAATAATAGAAGGCATTTATAAAAATTAACACCTATATAAATGCATTTAATGACATATAAATAACTGTGACAGTGGACTGTATTAATTAACAGGAAATTAAATTGTAATCCATTGTATGGTCAACAATGAAACAAGTGCTGTAAAAGTTTCTTATCAGTTATAAAAAAAGCAATTTAGAAAAAGAAAAACTTTGCTATCCGAGTGTTCCCTTTTCTAATTAGTTTGCAAACATTAAAGATCTCTTTGAAGCATATTTTTCTTTTATGGATGTTGAGGTACTTTCTCTTCAGCTATTTTCNATTCTTGGTTTGATTTCAGTCACATAGGGGTATTTTCGCAGGTGGCTGCTGTAACTCATTATGTTTCTCAGAACTCCCAAGTGCAGACTTAAAGGCAAGTCTTTTTGTGAAAATGTTATTTGTGTGATTGAAAGCTTTAAGCTCACCTGATTGGAATTTTGATTTTCCTTTAAAAAAAGGGCAGTTGCAATATCAGATAAAATATTAACTTCATAATAAAATATTACTATTTTAATGTAATTATATTTAATTAAATGTAATTATTTAACATTCAGCATTCATTGTGCTTTTATATCAAATAATTATCTTCTTGTAGTTTATGGGGAATACACTGAAGCTAACCATGTGGAACCTATTACACTTTATTACACAAATTAGATGAAACATCAGTGAAGTACATACATTATTGCCTTTATTCATTTATTGCATTTGTAATGTTTCACTTTCCTTCTTTGTCAAGTATTGATAGACTTAGAAGCACTTTTAGAGAGCTTCATCTCACAGGTATTTTACATTCCCTTATGATGAAGCACATTGGAAATGTCATAATATTTTGGAGCCAATACAGAGCTAAAGCACGTAAGGAATACACACGTAAGGAAAGTACTCATTACAGGACAGGACCTTATATGTCTGGAGTTTGGATGCTCTCCCCATATCTGCATGGGTTTTCTTTGGGTGCTCCGCTTATCTCCCAAATTTCAAAAAACATGCTAGTAGGTTAATTAAAATACTTCCCTTCTCTGTTTTAAATATAATGGAACTCCCGTACCACTAGCTCAGAGCAGTAGGATGCACAACTCAGAATTCATCCTGCTGGTTTTGTCAGCAGTCACTTAATTAATAAATACCAGGGAGCCAGTTCTTTTGGAGACATACATGCCACACAATTGACACTACCACCACCATGCTTCACTAATGAGGTGGTATGTTTTGGATCACTAACAGTTTCTTTCCTTCTCCAAACTCTTCCATCACTCTAGTACAAGTTGATCTTTGTCTCATATGTCCATATAATGTTGTTCCCTGGCTTTTGTTGTTGTTGTTTGGCAAACTTTAATATAGTCTCCCTGTTTATGTAGCTCACCAATGTGGTGAACCCTCTATACTTACTCTTGTGAAGTCTTCTCTTGATTGTTGACTTTGACACATATGCACCTACCTTCTGGANAGTGTTCATTCAACTATATCTTGATATATATATGTCTAGATTTATACATATCTATAAATAGTAACATAATTATATTTAGTCTAGACTGTGACACATATGCATTTACCTCATGGAGAGTGTTCTTGATTTGGCCAACTGTTATGATGGGTTTCTTCATAAGGGAAACAGTTCTTCTGTCATCCACTGTTCTTTCTTTTTAGGACAGTTTCAATTGGTTATNTTGACCACACCTAATTTTGCTATCTCTCTTATGTTTTTGTTTAAATTTTTCAGTCTAATGATGCTTTGCTTCACTGATAGTTACAGCCAGGGCCGGACTGGCCATTTGGCACTTCTGGCAATACCAGATGGGCCACTGGAGTGATGGGCTGGTACCAAGTGCTGGTAGAGAGCTCTGATAGTTACAGCATAAGCTTCTTATTGAAGCTTCTGAACCCTCTTCCCCTAGTGCCTGAATAGCAGCCAATCAGAGAGTAGCTGATGTCATTGTGCTACTTTTTTATTGGTTTCTGTTTCTGAGGTGCTTTATCTTCAATGTGACTAATGTGGCAGCTCTCTNAAATAGATATAGATATGTAACTGTAAATAGTTACAGGCACTGCGGCTCCATGTAAGATCGGGTAAAATGCTGGTTGAGTACCTTCCCGATTCTACTGTGTAAATGAAGTGCTTGTTGGCACTCTAGCTACTGGAGGGAGCTCCACAAGGTGTGGAGAGGAGAGGAGGGGTGCCAAATGGAGGGGAGGACTAGCTCCCTCAATGTAAAATGTTTTGATGCCACTGCTTGTGTGTAGCCTGTGCATAGGTAGTTATGTGTGATGGTGTGTTTCTCTCTCTCTCTCTCTCTCTCTCTTCATATATAAATTGGAGAGAAAGAGACATAGATAAATACTGTTGCTGCTTACCTCTTTTTTTTCTGCACCCTCTGCAGTGCCGATCAGCCTGTCAAACTGAGACACAGTCAGTGTGAAAGGCTCTGCATGCAGATCCTCTGTTAGATAATGTAAAGTGCTGCTGTACAGACTGCTGTGACATGCTGTGACGTCTGTGTCTCAGTGGGACAGGCTAAAGATCACATCCACACTCCCTCCTCTCCTCTTCATTCTCCTCTTCCTACTTCCCTCTCCTATCCTCTCCAGAAGAGTAAGTGCCATATAGGAGTAAGAGAAGCACATCATCAGGTAAGTAATTCATCTGCATGAGAAACAATATATATAGGTGTGCCTGTGTACATTAAATGCCAGGGCTGCGTTCTAGTCCCAGTCCGTCCCTGGTGACAGTTCTTTGGATCTCATATTGAGAATTGACAGCAACAGATTCCAAACGCAAATGTCACACCTAGAATATACTCCAGACCTTTTACCCGCTTTATTGATGATAAGTTAACAAGGGAATAGCCCACACCTGTCCACCAAGAAATAATTTTTGAGTCGATAGTCCCACTACTTTCAGTCCCTTAAAAAGTGAGAGGCACATATAGAAACTGTAATTCCTACACTGTTCACCTAATTTGGATGTAAATAGCCTTAAATTAAAGCTTAATGACTGCAGTTAAGACACATCTAGTTTATTTCTTTTCAAATCCACTATGGTGGTGTATAGAATCCAAGATATGNAAATTGTGCCGATGTCCCAATACATATGCACCTGACATCAGGAGAGACATGCATAACAGCCACCTGGGGTTCTATGACAAGAGCAAAACACAGTGGAGTTCCTATATTTGAACATATACATAAAAGATAACCACCTATATAGAATTTTGTAGAACCAATGGATGTAAATTCATACATTCCAATTAACAGCAACCATGGTTATAAGGAATACCCAAAGGTACACTCACTGGTTAATTTATTAGGTTGTAAGAAATTAATGATTGAGTTATTCATTTATTATATACATGAATAATTCAAATTTAAGGGGAAATAGGAGAGGAGTCCCTTAATAAAAAGCCTGAGTTCAGCTATGTGGTATCATCTCCTATAGTAAACCCACTACCATCACTGTATATACCATCACAGTGTGGTATTGTCTCCTTTATTAAATACACCTCCATCACTGTAATTGGATGGTAAAAACAACAAAAAAATTAATAAATGTGAAAAAAGCTCATTTCAAATATTTTAAAGGGAAAAATGAGAGAATGTGAAGATGATTTTTATCTATTTTAATACAGAGATATCCATGATATACCAGGTGAAAGTCGCACAAGGAATTATTGACAGCGGCTTCCCTCTGAAAGCTGTAACATTNTTTAGCATTTTGATGTATTCGTTTATGGATTTGGATGAACAAATTGGAGGTCTTGGAACTAAAGAGGATGATGTCAGAAAAAGTCCCTCCCCCCCACCCTTTTCTAGGATATTTAAACACTTGAAGTGTCAATCCCCAGACAGCCTGTCCCCANCTTGAAGCTGCTGAAGTCCTCAAGTTTTGCACAGCCCATAGGCAAGCAGTGGTCCAGGTAGAATTCATCCCCCATACAGAAGCCCATGAATATAAAAGAGTCAGGGTGCAGAGGTAACAGCCCAAAGTCTGCCTCAATATCAATATTAGCCATAAGGACATCGGGACCAAAACTATGAACCATGGCCCAAGCAGACTCAAACGACTGATACACTACTCAGGAGCAAGCAGGCGGGACAGTGTCATTAACTGCCTTTTTTGGGCACAACACCAACTGGAGACAAAACAAGGTTGGGGACAAGGGGCCTCAATTCCTTCCAAACTTTGTCCCACAGAGCCCCTGGAAAGTTCGAGGTGGATCTTGGGTTCGGGGAATGGCGAAGGAAACCGCCCCACAATGGGAAGACAGAACCCCTTCAGCAAGAAATTCAAAAGTCCCTCCGGGGGTAACGAGCAAGCCACTCACCTAATATAAGAGAATGAGGGGTCACTTCCTGTGAATCTGCCTGAAGGAACTTCCATCCTCCTGTCCACTCCTCCCACCAGTACACCCCAACCAATATCTTGGATCCCAGGTAGGTGACCTCAATCTCATCCCACACTCCAGGAAGTTTAATCTGTCTCGTGTTAAGTTTTAACTCTTAAGTCTACTTTTTGGTCTGAATATGGGTGCCTAGAGCAGCGAGGAGAGGAAGAGGTTGTGCCATGGCAAAGGTATTCTTTTTAAACCTACCACCTAAACATCAGTACAGTATTTATCATGCATANATCTCCTGGTTTCATTTCAATCTGCATCCAGCATTGCAAATTCCACATACGGAAATACAATATGATGGCCGTTTATAGTGACTGGATGCTTCCAGCAGCTGACGAGAGTTGTGGCTTATCACCTAACTGGCCATTTAACCTAGTGGGCAGTGANTTACTTCCAGTAGTCTGTGACAAGACAGAAGATAAACTTCATATTTTTAAACTTAAAACAATAATGCACACTTCAAAAATCACTGAAAAGAACATACAAAAATTGCACCTAATTAGGTGGTTACTGAGGGTACATAGATTAAATTGGACGATATTAACTATATGAATAAGTAATTGTTTACTGAATGCATTATGATAGAGATACCACTACTGGCTAAAGCAAAAATGCTCTCTTCTTAATGGCAGGATGTCAAGATATTTATGGGTGTCTAAAAGCTTTATGCTTTTTTAATAGTACATATATAGAGTAAGGGAACTCATTATGTAGGACACAATGTACACTAACGTCTGTAAGAATACTTGAGTGAAACATATTTTACAGCCTAAACTGAGACAATTTTAGAATGATTAATGTTCTAGTCATATCACTTTCTCAAACAGAGCAGCAGGTTAGAACATAATTGTGTCCATTTACGTCCAGTCACTTGCCTTCCAGATCCTGATAAATATTTAATTAAGGTGGATTGAAATATATTTTTTAAAACAATACAGCATCTGAAAGATCAAATATACTGTATATTAGATTAAAAAAATAATTTATACATAAAAATTTAATCTGCTTTGTGCTTAAATATTTATTGTATCTGCACTTGTCAATAGCTTTCCCAGTATAAATTATGAAAGTTAAACAAAGCTGTATTATATATTTTTAATAGTAAAGTTACTGATATTGCTTATAGCCCCTGCTTTTAAATTTACAAAAAAAAATATTGAAACATCTAAAACTAAACTTTGAGTTATTTAGCAACTTTTTGGGGCTAATCCAGTTAAGAAAGTTAAGTATAATGGCGTTCCTTTACGCTATTTAGAACAAATATACTCTGTATATCAAAGATATGTACTTATGTTGCAATGGCATACAATCACATAGGATCCGATAAGAGTATGTAAAAATATGCATTTTTTTTTGAATGAGCAAAATGGAGCAAGAGCAGTTTATGCAACTGGATCCAGTTACATAAAACTATGCAATTTGCCTACAGGAGGGATGAGGACCCTTACATCCAGACCTCTGTACCACCCTACATTTAAGCAGGGATGGTGCGGAAGACATAAAGTAGGGTTCCGTGTGTTGATTCCCTGTCCTATGGGTGAGTGATCTCTAGGGCCTTAAGCCAACAGGAGNTAAAAATAGTAAAGGAAGCAGAGGAAACTGATATTTTCCAGGATGTGTATGATTTATTATAAGCTAATCGTAAAACCTTCCAATCTGTTTGCTGGATGGCAAACTCATATTTAGAATACGAGACACACAAGGGTCTGATTGCATTAAAGATTCAGTCACCAATTAACAAACCAGATTTTAAGATGTTAACCATTTGGTTAAGCTTTTTAATTTCCCCAAGATTTATGTTGCAAGTATACAATCTGCATTTTACTATGGAAATTTTATATAATATATTAAATAATATATATATATATTCATTTTATTTTTAATAAAAATCATTGTTTTAAAAATGTGTGTTTTGTGTTTATTTTTATGAATTAGATTTTATTTGTTTCAATTGAAAAAAACGCTGGTGTAGTAGTGGTACTACTACTACACATTGACATTTATTTTTAATGCTATANAATCAAGCATGTGTGTAGAAGCTGTTTTAACAATACAAAAAATATATTAAAATTGAGAAAAGCATACGGCTCAGACAGCAGGGAATAAGGCTACTCAATTTCCCTGCCTCCGTTCTGCTAAAACACACAACTCTAGGTAAGCCGAACCCTGCAGCCACCTAAAACTCTGGATCCAGGCCTATATATGGAATTATCTACAATTTTTAGGTAGTAACATTGTATATTTTTAACTAGTTTTCTTTCATTATTTTTTTTTTTATTAAGCTGGCCATACACGGAACAAATATCGGAACGAACTTCATTTTTTTCGGTCGGGAGTTGAAAAGTCGCTGCCGTGTATGGGCACGATGTGTGCTTTTTACTAACGATTTTCGTTACTGCACTAGTCGGTAGCGACAAATTTATCAATTGGAATTCCCGATTGACTATCGGCTCGGGGGTACTTTTTCTTGCCGTGGATGGTACAGACCGACCTCACTGCCGACATCGCTAACGATGTTTCTGTATTTTTTTCACTCCCCTTTTGGGCATGGCTAAAGAATTGTCATGAACACGTAATAGCCGGTGACTGCGCTGTGCCCCGGAAATAGATACAGCCGACCTTAGCAATCATGGAAATGCTCTTTTATCACAGCCTTCCAAAGCCTATGTCACTCATAGAAAACCAGCCTATTATGTAAATTTTATGAACGTCACTAACGAATTTCGTGCCTTGTGTGCGACAGACCGATTTTTTTTGCTAACCATTTTTTACTGCAAAAAATCGTTACGTTACGTAGCTGTTTTTTTTTTGTCGGGCCGAAATTCGTGTCGTGTATGGTAGCGATATTAAAACCTTCCTCAAGGGAAAAATCATCTGCAAATTCGGTCGGAAACACGCGAAAACGGCAATCGCTCCCGTGTATGGCCAGCTTTAGACAAATNTTTTCTATCAAGTCGATCCGAATATAAACCGAGGCACCCAATTTTCCGAAAACAATTGGGATGACCCAGTATGTCTGTCTGTCACCCCTGTGAAAGGCTCATGTGATGAATCATTGCATTGTCTCTGGTCTCGATACTATACTTATATATGAGTATATACAGTATATATATTTTACCACTGACATAGGTGAAAGCAGGATTACTGTCTAAAAGTAAGAAAATAAATTATTTTGATACAACAAAATATTATTATTATTATTACAATTATTTTGGTACATTTCCCAACCCTCACACGACAAGAAAGTTTTTAAAAAACGCTCAACAGGACAGAGCAGTGTCAGATAAATACTCTTACTAACAGAAAAGAACCATGTGAACTGTATTTCTTAAAAAGGAGAATGATTATTTGAATTTTGGTTCCAGCAGTTCCTTATGTGGGCAGCTGTTTCCCATTTCCTGTCTGCCAATGGTGATATATTAAATTATACAGCTGCACCACAACTATTGTGGTGCAGGGTCAATAAAATGAGCTCCCTCTCTTTCAGTAGTATTTGAAGTTAAGTACCTAATAATATATTTTATTCTTTATTGATAAGCATTGGTTTATTCTTTTTAATACCATGTCATTTGATTTAATCATAGGTTCAAAATGATTGCTTTTTTGTTGCTATTTTTTTAGGTATCTATTATTTGCAACAGTACTAAAAGAAAACAGTATGGAAAGACTAAAGTATGTGGATTAGACAGAGAATGTTCCTTTCAGTCAGAATACAGCTGAATTTTGACTGTGCATGCATGCAAATTCTTGNTATTTGATTGGGATACATTCCAACCTGTCCAAAAGTAAGTTCACACATGGCAAATTTCTGTGGCTGGCAGAAATCTATATGTACTGCTTAAGTCTGATCCATAAAGATATGGTTATAGCAGGGTAACCCACCACCCCCACCCCAGTTGGTCTGTTTAAATACAGTGAATCTTACAATGGACAACATCCAGTAGCAGTCTAACATTAGCCGCCAGCAAGTCAGAGGACAGAGAGGTTTTGGAGGCAGACACCAATTCGCTGACCCTAAAGTGTCTTCAAAAGCAAAAACAAAGGCTTTGTAAAATAACATAAAACTCGTAAGGGGCAGCAGTTGTAACATCATAGTAATATACCTGTAGTTGTTGAGGTTAAAAAAATACATCTCCATCAAGTTCTACCTATATTAAATATATAAGCGCGCTCCCTCCTGACCATGGTAATTGTTTGCTTACTATTCGTAGCCCTGAATACCCTNTTCCTCTAAAATTTTGTCTAAGCCCTTTTTACACACATCTATTGATCCTGCCATCACAACCTTCTCAGGCAATAAATTTCACATCTTCACTTCCCTTACTCTAAAAAAACCTTTCCTCTGCTGGTATCGTAGTGGGTGACCATGTGCCCTTTCTACGGTTCTGGGAGTAAAGAGTTCATGTGAAAGCACTCTGAAGTGACCCCTAATGTATTTGTAGATAGTGATCATATCACATCTTAGACGCCTCTTTTCTAAAGTAAACATGCCTAAACTTACTAGCCGTTCCTCATCCAGACAGGATGCTTACTATTTGTAGCTGGATGGGAATAGTCATGGTATGTTGTCCCTAACACCTTGGTCATGTATGCCTTGGACTTATTCTCTGCATATACAACACTGACAAAGTTTTAACTCCCGGGAAGTTCCAGTTCTTGAAACCTGAAAGGACTGAAGAGCAACCCACGTGGCCCTGTAGGCCTTCAGCATAGACTGACTAGTGAGCCNAACACCAACTAAACCTGATAGAGTATGGGCCAAATACAAACAGTACAAGGAAAACCAATAAAATCCACTGCGGGCAAGGGAGTGGAAACAAGACCAAATACAACTGGGAAAGGTCATTTCCAAGGCATTATCAATTCCAGGGATGTGCTTAACCAGAAATGTACATTATTTTCATGCATCGCTGAATCAAATGGAGCAGCATTCAAACCACCGGGGAAGGGGAAAAGTGCACTGATGATTGACTGGCTGAACAACACACATATTGTCACAAAGTAAAAACCCNGTGCCACCTCTAAAACCGAAGGGCCCACAGTCCAACTGCCACCACATAGGGACGATCTTAAGCAGCACCAAGTTCCAAATAAAATCCATGGGCTCTCAGATATGAAGTCAGGAGGATTTTCAGCTGCCTGCAAAGATAAGGCCAAACCCCAAGCCTTGTAAGGAACGGAGTCAGGGTGTAACAGGAGAAGGTGGAAGGCAGACTCAACAGAGGGCAAGGCAACAAAGGGAGGAACTCCTGACCTNCTCTCTTCTGTGCATGCTAACCAAATAGCTTGATCCCACCGCAGCTGACATTGCCGAACATCATGCACCTTAAGGGGCGTAATTTATGGTGTGCAGCGGAATTTTCAGACAAGTTGTGCCATATGGCATGCTNCATTGCCATGTGCCCCTGTGTACTGCAACTTGGACTGAGGTGTACAAGCAGGAACTGCATCCAGCTGGAGGAGTCCCCCACTAGAGCTTCCAATGAAGTGTTAGGGATGGCATCAGGGGGAGGACCCCATCTGGGATCATGGCATGATGCCTGAAATGATGCATCNTCATGTGGGTAATGATTGAGCAACAAGATGGAGGGTGGGAGGAGAACTGTAGTGAGCAAGAGTAAAACACNGCACAAGGGGCAAAACAAAGAGAGACAAAAATAGAGAGCAGAAGAGAATAGTAGATGAATAAAAATGAAGGGATAAGTAATACAGATAAGTAATACTTATCTTGCACCCAGCACAATCTGAGGGCAAATAGTTCTCCTGCAGGGATGGAACTTATGATGAGGAGACTAGACCAATTAACCAATCACAGGTGATTACAGCTGTCAATCAAGGTATGACACACATTGTCATAGACAGGGAGAGTCAGGGAGTTTAATTATGCTCAGTATTATTAACCCTTGCTCCTACAGTAAAAAAAAATANATAAACTTACTTGACCAGTATCCATCTGGATGAGAAGGGGTAAAGCATGGGTTAAGAAGCAGACAGATGGGCNCACAGGTTCCCATTCTCTGCTTGCACATCGGACTGCAGGAGAGTATATTTAAATGAGAGAATGGGAGTTTCATTTAAATATCCGGTCTAGCATCTGAACTCCGCAAGTGTAAGGACTTACTTACTAATACTCTAATACTGTTGCACATAAACATATACATTTTGTTTTTCCTTTTTTTGCTATCTAATTTAGACATAATTCAATTACTGCACTACCTAGTAGTCCTGTGTGACAATATATGATTCAGTTCTCAAATTAGTGTCATTGACCATTATTACTGTAATTCGATTGACTCAGCTAAATGTTTACGGACTTTATGATACAGAACCAATTCTCTGAAATCCATTAGTATTTGGTTAATCTACATACCAAGTAGAGCGTGTAGAATGCAGAGTCCTGAAGGCACTATGTAGAATAAATGTGTTTCCTTAGTGATACCAAAGCCTTGAAGAAAATAATAAAATAAAAAGGTTCTGTACTTTTTAAAGTAATAAATGAACTATATATATGAAGTATGAAACACAAATGGTACCATGTAAAAGTTAGAAATATTATATATGCCAAGAGAATCATGCAAACAATACAAAATGCTACTGTAGTGTACAAGCTTATTTATAATGAGAACTCATTCATTTCATGATCTCTGCACTGCCAATTACTGTACACAAGAGGTTACTTTCAAACTCCAAGCTGTTAGCAGTGAAGCATAACAAACAGAAGAAACCACCAGTGTCTTAACTTAATAAATTAATAAATATGTGGGTATGGTTATTAATTTGTTCATTTAACATAGTTCAGCTAAGGACTGGAAATGAGGTGAGAGGTGTAAATGTGTCAATAGAAAAACATCAAACTGTCTAACTACAGTATAAATACAATGTTTTGGGCTCACACTACAATGTTCACAATCATATTGCACTTATATGTTGTTACTGCCTTTATAGTTCTGCNTATGAAATATGTTTCTTCCTCAAGGTTATTTATTCTTTAATGCAGATGGGTACTTTGAAAAAGCAAATTAGCTGTACAACACAAATCAACTCTTTGAGCATGACATGGTTATTGTTTATATTAAAATTACTATCTTGATTTTTTAACAGTCCTTGATAGGGCTTCTATTGACTCGAATACATATTATCTTTTATAACATGAGACTAACAAAACACAATACAGATGTATTGCATCATTAATTATCTTCAAATCTACCTATGGTCTGCAGATTTAAAGAAAGGGTAAGTACAAGATACAGACCTCTGTGGTTGCTGCAGTCCAAGCTTCAAACACAGTGGTGGCAGTGTTCTGATGCTATTCTGTTGTCAAAGCCTAATCTGCTAGCAGCATCCAACCAGTGGTGGAACTACCACCATAGCAGCCATAGTGCTTGCTATGGGGCCCTCCATCCTAGGGGCCCNCAGGCTCCTTAGGGCTCCCTGCTGTCCGGACTATGTAAGTCCAGACTAATTGACAACCGGATCCCTTATACAGAATCCACAGCAATTACTGGCCTAGATTGCAAAGAGGTGTATAGACAATTGAATGANAAAACAGTATACAAATTACTGGACTCAGACCCCACGGATACATTTTAAAAAAAGCCCTATTTGTTCAACACCCAATTTTGCCAATTCTATTTACCCTCCCAAAAATCCATAAATGTCTTGAAACACCTCCACGGCGTTGTGTCAGCATATGTATCACCGCTACAACTTGTGTCCATGTACCTGGATTTACTTCTTCAGCCCGTTATCCAGACAGAAGCAACGTACCACAGATTTTTTAAAAAGAGATCTCAGCAATTCACGATTTACAGACTGACTACTGGTTATGTACGATTGATGTTGTATATACCCCATGAAGCAGGTATAGCTGCCACTGTTAAACTTCTACAATATACTCAGGACCCCCAGTAGACTTCTTTGGTACCTTATTGCATATGGTCCTGACATGGACCTTTTTTATGTTCGATACCAGAATTTACATCCAAAAACAAGGCTGTGCATTGGGGTCCAATGTGGCTTTCGTGTTCGCCATTGAAAGACAACTATTCCACAAAAGGGCTGTCAGAACTTTATGGTACATTATCACCACCAATCCTGCTTTACCCAGCCTGCATAAGACCAGGGTGCTCCCCAGCTATACAAGAGGGAGTAACCTAAAGGACTTATTATGTAAATACGATATCCGCTCCAAAGATGCTAATACCCAAGGGACTTTTTTACAACGGAATCAAGACTGCTATCACTGTCTAGGTTGCAGTGTATGCAGACATATGATCACAGGTAGCAAATTCACGCACCCCCTGACCAAACAATTTTTCTCCATTAAACATGTCATCACATGTAATTCCAAATTCTTCATTTATGCTATCACTTACCCATGTAATTTAATTTATAAGGGAAAGACAATCATAAAATTGAAAGAACGACTGCTATTGCACAAATCAGCTATCAAGCTATCCCTGGGAGGGCGTGACATTGACCAACCAGTAGCTAAACACTGGGCACACACTACAGGACCTAAACTGGATGGGGATTGATCATATCCCTATGCATCCCCAGGGAGGTGATCCTGACACCACACTTTTGCAAAAGGAATGCTGGTGGATAAATACTTTAAACTCACTAGAACCCGCAGGCCTCATCGAACAGTTGGCTCTGAGTTGCTTCCTGTGAAATGTGATAACTATGGAACTGTTTTAGAATGAAGACGCTTCCCATGAACTGCATTCATATATCGAACCGTTTCAGTTTGTGTAAATTGACTACGATATTTCAAACTCTTCACTCTGCTCACTATTATGTTACCATTTGTATTTTATTTCTTACATTGNATCACATGGTTATTATGTTGATTCCATGCATCTGGATATGCTGCAAGTGCTTTACTGACACACTCCTGCGATCGTGGCCCAAAAAAGGGACATATATACTTTACTTTGTGTTCNTCAGTGATTGCACATACAGACTTAACCATGCCCTTACGTAAGATCCAAATATCTCCCTAATCCCACCTTGCATAACTGATGTANGCATTTCATGTATACCACTATGATTTGTCTCTCTGCTGTCAGTAAGGTTTGTTCCATTGCAGGCTCTTCACTTTGTCTCCCCACTGAGTATCCCCACTTTGTCTGAAGATGAAGTGCCTAAGGGAGGACATGGTGGACAAGTATGGTGTTTACTGCCACTATAATCTTTCCTCCCAGTGCCAGTATGCTCATCACGTATTCCCATGCCTAGCACAGAGGCAACTTCAGGACAGAGTAAAATGAATGCCACTGTTGATCTCTATTTTTGCCACTGTTGGTGAATTTACAATGTCTCTCTTAATAAATGTTTTTTCTGCTATAATCGAGTGCAGACCTTGTTGAG
>JABWIB010006436.1:8811-25738 GCA_016617825.1 Platyplectrum ornatum
GGATATTCTGTAACTTATTTCCTTAGAGAAGAGAATTAAAATGAAACTATTCACAAACTTTTTCTGTACTTTCCATTCATTAAATATTGGTTAAACGCACAGAAAACCCCAAACCCCGGACATTATTATGATTCAGGAGGATGTAGCGGGAAGGAACAACTACTACAACAACGCGTACTAGGCNACTCCATCTTGGCTGCGAGCTGGGCCTCACCTATGCTGGCACTGGCCTTTGTCTGGCTGTGAAATAAGCCACACTGCGGAGAGGAAGGCCTCCAGGAGATTGAAAATAGAAAGTGTCTACGGCTTTGGCAGAAAGATACTAAATAAAATCTAGAGGGAGAGGGAGCGAGAGAGCGGTGAGTCATTCTGGCAGAGAATGCTCCTCAACCCCTTGAAAGGCTTTGGCAAGTGGAGAAGGAGGAGACCCCATCGCTTCTGCCAAACCACGAAACACCACAATTATTATCCAAGCAGTCATCAACAAAACACATTTAGTAAGCTGACTTGCTGGCACATGGATTAAAGCAGCTATTAAGGAGAAGGAGTCCCAGCTGTTTAGAGTGTCCAATAGATGACAAAAATAAAATAATAATAATATACAGCTGGGAATACACCTTATGCTGCATGTGCACATCCGTGCCCGTGCCACCTGCAGTCCATTCCATACACGGCCATAATGCATTATTAAATCCAAATGATCCTCCACGAAGAGCAGAGACAAATGCTGTCACCTGGAACTTTGCACAATAAAATGTTTGGTGCAAATTATCTACTTACTAATGCAAACTACAGCATGCACCAGACACGTCTCATACCCCTTTTCCACTGGGGTTTATGCACATAGATCCAGNTTTATTTTGCGGGAAATGGGTCCCAAGGAAAAAAAAACCCAGGTCAAGTGATCCTGGTTTTATCCCGGGAGAGAAAACGCTGCAGTTTAAGGTATAATTGATCTGGATTTGTGTTTTATAAAGTGTCAGCCACTAACACTTGATATTACTTGTTATTACAAACCCGACTGTCTCTCCATTTATTATCCATCAATGGAAGAAACTTGTTAAATGTTACAAAAAATAAATGCAGCAGTGTTGCAGATTCAGACTTCAGGCACTATTGTGGGAAAAACCATGTTGAATTGCAGGGGAGGCAAATTGAATTAGTTGCAATCAGTATTACAGGTGAGAGATGATGTTTCCAGCACAAGTGTAATAACAGTGTAACAGTAACGCTGGTCAGTATCTGTGTGCAACATGCAACAATAAAGTATTCTCTCTGCATGCACACACTGACATTCATTATACCCCCCCTGCAATTCATCATGGTTTTACCCACTCCTGAGTAAGTCAATAGTGCCTGAAGATCGGAAGTTTGGATCCATCATTGCTGTTAAATTAANGCATCTGGGTTTCCACTCCCCCAAACCACTACTACTGCAAATAAATACCATATATATGTAGATAATATAAGTCCATTGTAAGACATTAGAGGGACAGGGACACCCGAGTTTAAGGGAGGTACAAATAGCTGCCCAGGAAATCCTATGAATATGGGTTCAGGAGCTCAGAGAATTCACCTTGTCCTGTTATAACACAGAATGAATGAGAGAGCGGGTTATGTAACCAGTCACATCTGCTCTGACAACCTCTAAACGCCCTATCTGCCATACAGCCGAACAGGATTTGTTGCAGAATAATCATCGCTTCCCATCCAGATGTGCGCTGCGCTTAAATAACATCTTCACAGGGGCGAAGATCTAAGCCATCTCATCTAAAACGCAGTGAGTGCAATGTATGGACGATGATGTAAAGGAAAGTCGTCAATTGGGGGCCCAGGGGCCCAGTTATAATGTTATATATTGTTATATTATAGTACAGTATATATATTCTATACTGTCATGAATGTGANATGTTTCTATAGTATATATTTTATGAGTATAATACCGTGTTTCCCCGATAATAAGACACTGTCTTATTTTTTTTTCAGGACAAAAAATTCCATAGGGCTTATTTTCGGGGTAGGGCTTAATTTATTGACCTGCTATTAATCCAATCATGCCCCCCCCCCAAGTGCTACTGACATAATGACACGTCATTGTGATTTAGATAGGGCTTAATTTCGGGGGAGGGCTTACTTTAGATAGTTTACTGTAAAATAGGATAGGGCATAATATCAGGGTAGGTCTTATTATCGGGGAAACACAGAAGTACCTCTCCCAACTGCAATGAGGGCTGCAGGTACCATTATAGAATAACATATGAAATATCCCTGATTGGAGTATGTATTATGGTTGGATACTGGAACATCTTCAATTATAAAATTAGGATCAAAGGAGATAAAAAATAGGTTGAAATGGATGGTCTGATGTCTTTTTTCAACCTCAACAACTATATTACTACTATGTAATTACTTGTTTTATATATATATATATATATATATATATATATATAATTTTTTATATACTCCCTTGCACTTGACCTGAGTGAAAATGAATTTATGTAATATTTATATTATAATAGTTTTTGCTTTAGCACATATTATTTACTTACTGCATAGTTGAGTTAGGAAAATTCACCTCTCAACTCTTATTCTGTTTTCATCGTTTGGTCTCTGCTGCTGTTGAATGGTTTCGGCCATATCTACACTTACACCTGTTTTGCTCTTACTTCCGGATCAGCCGCCGTTGAATGTAAACTGTGCATTTACTCGGAGCACCACAAACGCAGAGAACTGAATATTATGTTATTTCTATTAAACGCTTCTCCCTTAATATTACACAGAGTGACACATATTCCTGCCGCAGAATGACAGCCTTTCTCTGCCTTGGGAAACGTACTTGGAAATAAAAACATATAAAGGCGCATTTGTCTTTAACGCGTCCTCTAAAGGCTTCGCCTTGTGTGCTCTCCAGATCTCAGTTTGACTCTTTGCCAAGTTCACGAAAAGTTGGACGGTGTAAGTGATATTTAGACTAAGCCGAAGTCCTAATCAACACATTACTGCGGTCCCGTTTNCCATTGTCATTGGATTTTCAGCGTCGTTACTGCCAGGAACGCGGCTGCAGAAGTTTAGGACTTTTCTAAGTCATGGTTTTCATTAACGTGTCGGGCGAGGGGAGGGTGCTCTGTGTCCCCGGATGTGTATGGTAGGTAAGTCTCAGTAATTCCTCCATGACATACCCTCTTCCTCTCTCCCCGCTTTCTGCCATCCACTAAATATCCTTTTGCCAGTAACTGTGAAGTAAGCGGCGCGGTGTAACTACTCCAAGTCTCTGGATGACAGTGTAAATCCTCGTGCCAAGATCTCCATGCCAAGTCCTGCATCTTCCTCGCTTGGAATAATTGACAGACGAGCCCGGAGAAGCCGGTCACCATTTTGGACGTGCCTCGCTTCTGTTCAGACCTTGGCAGCCATCTTACAGCTTGGCAACCATTTTGAGACTCGATCTGGCAGGCTGACGGATCGTCGCTGCACAGCGCTCTCATAGGGTTTCGGATAAATATAGAGCGAGTCCAAAATAGAAAAAAAAAATGGTGAAAAGGTAGTCCTCTTCTCGACAGATGCCGCTGCCAGCTCGAGACGCTACTTTTTAAACGGATTTGTTTAATAACAGGGCTTCCTTTGCTTCAGCGGGAAATAGCGTCTACTCAACTGTTAACTCTTTAGGGACATGGTCCCAGTAATAAAATAATGACAGTGTCCGTACAATATTTATACTTCTCCTTGTAAATAAGCAGATTATATTTGTTTACTTTCCGTCGTGTCAGTGTTAATGCTTGTCACTAGAGTGGAGGCGGCCATTTTGTTGGAGAACCAGGCTCCATTACGATGCTGATCATGTGACCATGCTTGCTAGCTGTGCCTCCCCTATGAGATGCAATACATGATGCACAGAACATGGAGATGTTTATGGACCTAGAAGCAGCATATTACCTATAAATGTACAGTACATTAGTCTCTGACAGATGATTACATTCACAGCCTCCTTGGCACGTTCCCGCCAGGTTATTCTATAACCACCCACGTATTTGCAAATACAAAAAGTCCTAAATACCTCAACAGACACATAAAAAGGTTTAAGATGCAACACAAACATTAACTAACAAAGAGAAACCTATTGAAGATGGTTTCCTCTTCCACGACGAGGCACAAGGGTGAGTTATGTGCGAAGGACGGAGTAAACATCTTAGTTAATTCCATACAGCAGGAAATAAAATATGATGAAATAAAGCTGCCAGGGACATGATGTTCAGTAAACAATGTTTTGTTTTATGTAATGGGGGTGGAACGCACCGCACACAAAACCACACTCACAAAATACAGCATACATTGTCAGGGTTTACCAGGACTACGGGTAACGGGGAATNGCTGTGAATCGCCCTGAACTTTGCGGCATAAATTGAGTTGTTTTTATGATTATAACTGTTCCTCTCTTCCCTCCCAACTACTAAAACAGTCAGTCCCTAGGGTCAGCGTTGTGCTGCTAGTTACACAATGTCGGGTGTGAGTTTAGTGTTGAGAAAACTTGGCTCAGAATCTGTCAATGACTTCACACTGGAGAACATCACCAAAGCAGCATATTGAAGGGTCCTCTGAGGGTCCTCGGGGGATGCTGGGTTCTCCAATGGACCCTAGTTCACCTGCAGCATCAGATATATCATATGNAAAAACTACATAAAAACACAGACAACTAATCCTGAGGAACATAAACCGTATAACTGTAGTGTCCAAGGCTTCGGTAGCGTGACCTACCAGTGGTGACGCTACATCTCCTCCCCAGGGCAGCCGCGGTCAACAGAAGGAATGATAGGCAACTTTTCTGCCAGAAGCAACTAGTGAATTGCTGGGCAATGACAGGACTGAGGCTGTGCTATGATGACATGGCAGTATATAGTCAGTGTGCCACAAGAACCTTCAGAAGTGCTGAGGTTGTAAGTTCGATTCCAGGACCTTATCTGTGTGGATTGTGTATGTTCTCCCCGTGTCTGGTGGGTTCCCTACGGGTTCTTCGGTTAATTGGCAGCTGACTAAATTGTTCCTAGTATATGTAATTGCCCCTATGTATCAAAATCTCCAATCCCCCTTTAGAATGCAAGCTTGCGGGCAGGGCCCCTCTTCCCCACCCATTCTATCTATCTGTATTACCCCTTACGGCACTACGGACACTGTGTAGCGCCTANAAAATAAGCGATAATAATAATAACCTAACCAACAGTGGTGAGTCATCTCTTTGTAAAATTAGTAAAGACCCCAAGACGGCCTTGAACCAAGAAAGCTTGAGAACCGCGGGCACAGACGTAGCGGAGCGAAAGGCGGCACCTGCAGAGCCAAAGCTTCACTATGGCTGGATGAGACCTTTATTGAGACCATTCAACGTATGTACTAAGAGGTTGTGACCTTGAGGTCTGAATTACCAGTGGCCAGTCCACATTTCCCATAGATAAGACCACTTATAAAATGAATGCATTGATTGTGGTTAATCCGGGGTGTGTGACATATACTCTGAGAACACGCATAGATCCAGCTCGTATACCCACACACATGGGGAGCAGGGGAGGGTGCTGCATGACGTAAACTGCGCTAGTATTGGGAGCCACCGTTGATAAATTGCTCTATTGATCCTGTTCAGTTTCACTTACCATAATTATAGCCCAGTAATGGATGACAAGAGTGATATATTTTTACTTAGAGGAAAGCCAGAGTTTCTCCGTCGCTTTATAAGATTAGACCTAATCCTTTCAATTAATATAGTATGATTGATACCTAAAATCACGGCAGAGGCGCGTGCCGGCTCACAGCTCCCCTTATTAAATATTATTCGTTCACTATTGATCTACAATCGGGGGGTGTGGGAGATTTGGATCTGTTGATGTGAAAGATATATAACGTCCATCAATTCTTCTAAAATGATGAAAATGTGCTTTTCGGTTTCCGTCTAATAAACGTAATATTTTATTATGCCCATCGCTGAATGGCTGTATATCTCGCCGTCCCATTGTCACTCTAGCAAATTGTTTTCTTTGATAAATTGCCTGCTTTAATCCCCGCTAATTATACAGCATTGTGCAGGCAGCGCAGGATTTATACTGCACCGGAAAATAACACATCATATGCCGGCGCATGGTGATCACGCGGATTCGCCGGGCAAACAGGGGCTCTGCCAGGGTTCAACCTGCAGATTAAATGGGAATTTATGGGCTATCCGGGTGGTGTAGGACATACCTGGATGTTCACACAACTCTGCGAGCTGCCCTCTAGACAGGGCCGCCATCAGGGGGGGACAGCCGGGCCCGGCCGTCCCCCCCACCCCCCGGCAGTCGCCTAGCCCCTGTACTGGTGTACCGGCTCATTGAGCTCCGGCAGGCTGCCCGCAGCGGCTGGCACACCAATACAGGGCGCCGGCCCACTGCTTCCTAAAGGCACGACGGCCTCCTGCGGTTACGTGATATCACAACGTTCTAGTGTTATTTGGGAGGGCCCGGCCGCCTGGGACTTTGTGAGTCCTGGGCCCGGGTGATCCTGCCTCTAGCAATTAATGGAACATGATGATGTTGTGAAGTTTTGGCACCAATGATCAAATCATGTTTAAATGCAATACACTGCATTGTGGTGGTCACCTGATCCATAGAATTACGCAGTGGGAGGGGCTTGGTAAGGTTTTGAGGGTTTTGAAGTATTTTCTTTTTCTCTCTATAATGACTAGGGCTTAATGACTGGGGCAGAGAAAACGGTATTACTTATCTGTCAGGCACATTAAGTTATTCTCCAGCACCCGCCCCAGACCTGAGATACTGTCACATGGGGCGGAACCAACTTTTTAGGAATAAGATGTCCTTCTGCCAGTTACCGGAGACCAACACCCAGCCTGAGAAACAATTATCATTAGAAAGAGGAGGCGGCTGAAAACCACAAAGCTGCTAATTACTAACTCGTTTATAAATAAATGACATCTAGAATATGATTGGTCGTCTCTCCAGACGCTCAGTAAACAGGTTATAGTTACGGGTTGTGAGTCTGTCCACCTACTATGCAATGTCCACCTACTACTAGGAATACGGGGGCATCATTATGAAAACCTTAATGATTGTAAATGAATGGTTGACGTGGGGCATAAGAAGTAACATACGTGACTGACAACGTGTAACAGATCTGACAAACACGTTTACACTCCGAGACAGGGGGGAACCTGAGCCAATGTAATCCTGAGCATTCAGATCTTACTGCAGGGGAGGCACAATTAAAATGTGAAAACAGAATTGAGTTGAGAGGTGTGTTTTTCTAATTCAACTCTAATTTAGAGATTAAGCATTGAGGGGTATATTTACTAAGCAGGGAATTTGCTGGAGAATTAATAAAGCAGGGACGTTGCCCATAGCAACTAATCACATTCGAGCTCTCAGTTTCATTTTACATACTGGAGAATGTAAGCTCGAATCTGATTGGTTGCTATGGGCAACTTCCCCACTTTTCAATTCCCCAGCAAATTCCCTGCTCAGTAAATATACCCCTAAGTTATGTTTTGCAAGAGTTCCTAGTGCAACATCGAATAGTTTACAGTGCACGGAACTGAAATTCATTGTAACATAGGCCGGTTCCGCACTCCATCGGGTTAGACTACTCCTAGTGGATTGCAGAAATACGTGGCATTGGATGCGCTTTGGTCGATCCTGGGTTCTGTACGCTATGACCTACGCTAATGTTTGCTCCATGGTTCTGCTCCGGTCCATATTAGCAGCTTTACGCTCACCCTCTTGACCGGTGCTGTGCATAAAGCAGCCCATGAATCTTATATATAAGAAGACTGTAGCATGGAGAAGCATCTATTGATTGCAAGTAAGTAAGTAAGTAGCCGGGGAAATAGTGCGAGCTAGAGTTTCCCTGGCTCACTGGCTGCCAGGCCCTGCTCGGTCGCAGGCTTGTGTTGCATTCAGCCAGGATGTCTGCCCGAGATAACCCAAGCTGTACGCAGACAATCGGCTGTGGGAGCTGATTAAGTTATAGGCTTAGCATGACCTGTCTCGGTCCCACAAGCGGCTTCTTGACAGCGAGATAGCAGAGGCGCAGGCGTTCCAGGACATCTGAAATGCAGAGATCATTCACCAGACCTACTTCTTACCCCCATGAATGAGGCTGTGTATGACTGGCGTGTAGCGACTGCTGGTGACTTCATCCATCCTCCTGCTCAGCGCCGATTGGTCACGCGTTGGCGCTATTCCGAATGCTCAATACCAATATTAAAAAAGTCATTGTAAAAGTCAACTTAATCCGAATTCCGTATTTATTGTTTCCTAGCATTTATCTTTAAATCAGTGTGTTGTGTTCCATTTTACTGGGCAGGATCCTTCAGAAAATGATCCTTGGTATGTACCGGATCCTAAATATGTACTGAAGGCTGGATATGTACCGGAGCCTGAGTATGTACCGGATCCTGGGTATGTACCGGAGTGTGGTATGTACTAGAGCCTGGGTATGTACCGGGGCCTGGTTATGTACCGGAGCCTGGGTATGTACCGGAGTCTGGGTATGTACTAGAGCCTGGGTATGTACCAGAGCCTGGGAATGTACCGGATCCTGGTTATGTACCGGATCCTGGGAATGTACCGGATCCTGGGTATGTACCGGAGTGTGGTATGTACTAGAGCCTGGGTATGTACTAGAGCCTGGGTATGTACCGGATCCTGGTTATGTACCGGAGCCTGGGTATGTACCAGAGTCTGGGTATGTACTAGAGCCTGGGTATGTACCGGGCCTGGGTATGTACCGGAGCCTGGGAATGTACCGGGGCCTGGGTATGTACCGGAGCCTGGGTATGTACCGGAGCCTGGGTATGTACCGGGGCCTGGGAATGTACCGGATCCTGGGAATGTACCGGAGCCTGGGTATGTACCGGAGTTGGGTATGTACCAGGTTCTGGTACTGGCTTCAGCAGAGGGAATGAGGGGGGACAGCCAACCGGTACATACTAGAACAATGATCGTTCTTGTGAATGGTGTCGATTTCCCCCTTTATCGGCACCAATTACACTACAACAATCATCGTTCTAATGACAAGTTTTAGAACTTTTTGCATATCAGTCTGTTCTATCTTTCCCATATAAGATTATAACTACCTGTCTCTAATACAGGGCTTACCAGGAATCTTACTCAATGCTCTGGTGAAATATCAGATTTGTATTTACAGAAACATTTCTACATTCTGCACACTAATATATACACTCATATAATATATAATATATATTTTATGTTGTGTTATATTATTGAGTGTGGATCACTCCTTAAATACGATGCCCGAGGCAGTCACCGGAGCCCCCGTATGATAGGACTGATACCCCCTGGAGCTGCACACCCCTGACTCTCCCTACGGCTGCTACTCATCCCCCAGACAAAAGCCCATGTCATCCAGAGTGGGTGCTGGGCGATGTCTGGCCCGCCGGTGGCTCGCCGTCTGTCTGGCTGTACGTGCACAGAGTTGGCATGGGAGGAATAGAGAGCCATTATGGGGTCTTTAGGGCCTCCCAGGAACAGGCACACAAAAACCTCACATTCGGAAGGTTAACACAGGCTACTGAGAATGGCATACTTGGCTGCATGCTCAGCCAGGTGGCCTGTACATATTGGCAACCAGCTGGCGCAATGCCCGATGCATATGGCTCTCACTGCTTTGTGATTCCCATTAAACCTTCTTAGACTCTTAACCCCTCCAACGCTGGAGCAAAGTATCTCGAGGAGGAGAGGGCGCCGAACACTTCATCCGCCATGCAATAATGACCTGCGAAGGCAAATGCTGCGTCTGCAAGGCTGACAATCTACTGCCACCTTATGTGCCCGCCACTGACGACACACAGGCCGCAGTATACAATTGTCGGCCAGTTACTGGAGCAGCCTGAATGCTGGAAGGATAATCAATGGAACGAACACAAACATTGAGTAAATCTATGACAGGACTGTTCCCGGTGACCATACAGCAGTGAGGGAGAGACGCAGAAAGATGCCAATGAAAGATGATGTACTATAGTTCAACTCTAAATGTGAGTTAAGCAATAAATCTGTTCAGGGTATGCGAGCTGGAATTCTGCACCCGTCACATCCCAGCATGTCCCGTCCAGAGACTTAATGACGTCTTATGTCTCAGGACTTTACATGTTATTAATGTGCCGCGTACAGGACGGGTTTTGTTGGCCGTAGTTCTAATAAATTAGATTTTTCCTCAGTTTAACCTTCTATTTACGGCACAGATGTGTTTTTCCATGTAAACGCCGCCATGTGTTGATATTTTATACCCTGGAACAAACGGTTTAACACAATAAACCGCGGGACCCGGCGCAAATTGCCCGATAGGCCCCTTTCTCCTTTACATTACATGCATTTACGCGGATTTTCCGTCGTTTCTGCCCGCGCGCTGGAGGTGAAGCTGAGGTTCTGCTGAAGCACAGTCTGTTTATTGGTGTAGAAATCACGGCTAATGCTGCCGCGCTGTGCTGGAAAACTGAAGATGTAATTATGTGAAAATAAGCAAAGTTGTAACGTGTGTAGGGGGTGAAATGACAGGTCCGGCGTCACACTGCAGAACGAGATTTACAGGCGCCTGAGAGATCGCAGCCACTGTCACTCCGTCCCATCCATCAAATAATTCCGGGTCACAATGCTGCGTGCCTGGATGTGCGTCATCTCTAATGTGATGTGTATCTGCTCCTCACATCTCACTGATGGGATGAAGCTTTGAGACCCTTCAACTAAAGTGCCTGAAACCTTANTACAAAAATAACAATCAATTGCACTGATTGTGAGAGGGACGAGCAGCGTATCTGGATGTAACACAGCGCGTGGCCGGATCACTTCTACATCTATTTCCGCGAGGAAGACGGAGTATTATTGTTTGTTTGAGTTTAATCAAACCATTTAATTGTCTCTGAGGTAATGGCCACAACACATACCCCAAGTACAGGGATCTCCTTATAAAAGGCACCAGTGGCAAATTGTAGGTCTCATTGATATATGTTTCCTAGTGACGGGATAGGCTGCATTCTCATTGATATATGTCTCCTAGTGACAGGATAGGCTGCATTCTCAGTGATGTCACTGGTCTCCTAGTGACAGGATAGGCTGCATTCTCAGTGATGTCACTGGTCTCTAGTGACAGGATAGGCTGCATTCTCAGTGATGTCACTGGTCTCTAGTGACGGGATAGGCTGCATTCTCAGTGATGTCACTGGTCTCTAGTGACGGGATAGGCTGCCTTCTCAGTGATGACACTAATTTTGATGGAGTTTTATTTTGTAATGAAAAATGAAAAACAGAAATAAATTCATGTTTCCATCCTACATAGATAAAAACTATTTAAACAAATAAAAAATTAATAAAAAAAAACACTTTGAACCGTGCATAGGCTGCTGCATTACCTCTCAGTCTATACTCAACCCTCTGTGTGTCAAGAGTCTACCCTAAAACTCGGGATCAGTTCTCTAATATGAACTGATTAACTCATTCAGTACCAAAGAGTGTTGCAGCAAATAAAAAAACCGCAAAAAAATAAAACCAAAAAACCTATCTCTGTATTTTTTAAAAGAAGATGAATAAAAAGCTGAAACCTCCGGATCTGGCCCTGGAGAGGAAGCGATTGCAATGTCCCAGATTCAGACAAAGCCTATGCTATATTCCACGCCACGTTTCGTACAACCTATTAGATGCAACTTACAATCCCCGGGTAAGTGGGGAGAGATTTGCCCAGCACGAGCCTCATTGTGTTTTATCAATTTGCAGGAACGTCTCCCGTTTCCCGTCTTCGCCAGATAACGGGGGATTATCAGCACGGCGCGACAGAAATGACTATTTACGCGCAATCGTGGGATTCGCTGGGAAATAAGCAGACATTTACAATACACAGCCAGACCTTCCACAATGTTTCGCGCCTTCGGTTTGAGGCGACATAGAGGCTCCATCCGTTCACTTTAAATATTCACAATGTGCCATTATTATGAAACTATTATGGTAGCATCGTACGGGCCCGTGAAAGGATTCTTTCTTCTCCTGATTATACTCTAAAACACTGCTGCTTCTAAAAGTCATTTTCTCCTTCCCACAATGCACCGCTCAATTACCATGCCAAAATGATCTGTATGTCACTCTTATTTATTGATAAAAGAATAATTAAGCACATCAAGCCTTGGCTTGGTCACAATTCCCATATTAAGTTTCAAGTAATTACAAAAAATTAACTCTTTGCAGGAGTCGCCGTAATTCTTGGCTATAATCCTCCGCCGCCATTTATTCTTGGCTAAAATAAACTTGATTAAAATCTCCAGTTGTTAACTCCTCGAAAAGTCATTAAGAACCTTAAGAATTATTTCCAAACTGTGAAAGGTCCAGTGGATCCTATTTGAGTTGTAAA
This sequence comes from Platyplectrum ornatum, assembly GCA_016617825.1. Classification (NCBI taxonomy): domain Eukaryota; kingdom Metazoa; phylum Chordata; class Amphibia; order Anura; family Limnodynastidae; genus Platyplectrum; species Platyplectrum ornatum. Next base: position 21,199 of record JABWIB010006436.1, read on the forward strand.
AAGTTTTTATTTTAATTAACCATTTGTAGTTAAAGTATAATAAAAGTGATATGTTGATATTATATGTCGCATTAAATCAGGGGCTGGGTGGAAAAACTGAGACAATAAAGTTGTTTGGGCAAAACTCATAGTCATATAAATGTCTAATGAAATAAACCTCAGCTGCTTAACTCAGGAATCTAATATTCCAACTACATAGTGAGCTACAGTGAGTTACAATAGTTACATTACTGATGTAACTGTAACAGTCACTGATACAATGTTATGTTTTATACTATAGAAGTTATTATTGCAAACTAAAGCTGAATATTTTAATAGGACCTTTAAATGATACATGATGAATACTACGTCACATCTGTAATTTTGCAAATGTTTTAATATTCTCTAAATTTGCATCTGGAAATCACAATTTCTATGCACATCAGGGAAGATTCTTCAGCTACTATGCTTCTATACAAGATAGACCCAATGGACCAGATCCAGACTATCAAACCTAAACTGCTAAACTAAAATGGTAAAACCATGTTAAATTGCAGGGGAGGTAAGTTTTACTAGTTGCAAACAGTATTAGAGGTGAGAGATGATGTTTCCAGCACAAGTGTAATAACAGTGTAACAGTAACGCTGGTCAGTATCTGTGTGCAACATGCANCAATAAAGTATTCTCCCTGCATGCACACACTGACATTCATTNTACCNCCCCTGNAATTCATCATGGTTTTACCCACAAGTAACATAATGAGTGTGTTAGTCTGGGTCTGGCCCAATGTGTTTTGGTTCAGGTGCTTAAGTTACTGACAAAAGCTAGATAGCTGATAAACCTTATAAAGTAAAGAACCTACCAGTTCCAGTTCCTACAAAGTGTTGAAAACTATTTCCCCCAACTTTATGAAAATGGCTCATTGCTTATATCAACCAATGAGGGAGAAGCACATGAGGACCCCTCTTTCCTCAGTGTTACCTTAGAACAATGGTTATTAATATGCTCAAGTGTATCTGTCAGCCAAGCATCTTCTTTAGACAGTAATTGCAATTGCGACATCGTCATTATTTCAGAATATTGAGGAAACACTAAATAAACTTCCTTATAATTAGTATGCAGTCAGTGCCAGGTACTGTAATGTGTAATTCATTGTGCCAATGTAACTGGCACTAGACTGCACCATAAAGAAACATAGCACTTAGACTATTGTCATGCACTTCCATGGCCCAAGTCAAACATATGACAGGTTCATCCGTCTCCATTCACTCCGCGGGTTCATAAAATAACTGGAAGCGCCTCTGTCGCTCAGGGAAACTGACAACAACACAATATAACAATCATTATTGACACATAGTAACTCAGACGTGTGTTAGTGTTTCCACAAACCACAAAGCCAATTTAGTCTAAGCCAACAATTAAGAGTTGTGCTAAGATAAACACACGCTTGGTATTGGCACTAAATAAAAGCTTCAGCGTTACACTTTACCCGCAGTAATAAACGCACGTATCATTATTACTGTTTACTTTACCACTGTAAGTGCATAATAAGTGATACGTATTGCGAGGCACCTTTATGGCCTGTGTATACAATTCACGGATGTTACTGGTACATGAAACATCCCCAAGGGCCCGCGATGGCAACCTGGTGCGCAGGTGCTGTACAGCTCCCTTGGGTGTCACTCATGCCTATGCTGCTGGTGACTGCATACGGCTGCTCTGTGGCCGATGTATAACTATGGGTCAGTAGGGAAATAAGAGTAAGACCATATGCATGGAGCGGGAGAGACGTTGGCGTTGGCTTTCCCTGCACCATATACTATGGGCTACGTTCCCGTCCACTGTACCCGACACAGGGCTCTGTTCCTGCCTCCTGTCCACAGGAATCTGGGGTCATGCGCATGCTTATTTACAAAACATATAACGGTGAGAAGAAGCATTAGCCTTTGATATATAGATATATATATACTCCATGATCATTATACGCAATCACAACCAGTCCGGACATCAGATCTGGTGCCGGTCGAGCGTATTGCCGATCTGGATTTGCCTGGCGAGCAGCCGGGTTGCAATGTGTGTGGGCACAGCTATAATACACATGTGTTGGATATAGCCCAGGAGTGAGAGAGAATGGACGCTGTATACTGTTATTGTCTAAATTCACTTAGATATATATAGAACTAGAAAGTCTTTTCCTCGTCACTTGTGGCGATGAATCATTACAGTCATATATATATATATATATATATATATATATATATATATCTAAAATGTTTTTATGCTTCTACATTTAGAACAAATTACATCTCTGAGTTACAATAAAAAGAAGTCTTCGATTCATGTGTTCCCTCACTAACAGTAAACATTCTCGCAGCTCTGGAACATTTAAATGAAGGAAAAAGTTATGTAAGGTATTGTAAATTCTGAATATAAACACCGGCCGTAATTGGAACCAGGTTGCCGCTGCAAGTGTAACCTTTTCCCTTCCTACCGCTGAGTTCTTAACCCGTTACATGTCATACAAAGCGCTCAGTGAGTGACAGAAACTAAGGATATGGAATATGGTCAATTAATAATTTATATAGGGTGAATTAATATTTATTAAATTTGTTCAATTTATATTTATATATAAATTGAACAAATATAAAAATATTATATATATTTATAAATATATATATATATATTATATTTGTTCAATTTATATATAAATATAAATTGAACAAATATAAAAATATGAATTCACCCTATATAAATTATTATATTTGTTTGTTTTATATTTATATATGGGGTCAATTAATATTTATATATAGTGGTAATTAATATTTATATATAAGGTCAATTCATATTTATGTATAAGGTCAATCATAATTTATATAGAGGGTCAATTCATATTTATATATTTATATTTATATATATATGGGCAATTAATATTTACTTTGATGATGTAAAACTAATGATCGGATCCAGTTTTTCAAAAAGGAGAAGTTCTTTGGTCACTTTTTGCAATGTGTCTTGAATTGAAGATGGATGTGGATCTGAAAGGTTTAGACATATGCATCATTTACAATGGGTTACCAGGCTGGACCTAGGGTGGTTACTGGGGATAGACATGTGGGCTGGACAGAGGCCCAGGCAGAACACATATAGATCTTCTTTAATATATATATAAAATTGTNTTTACTATTTGTTAATGATAGGCACCTCCACAGTTTAGTTGCCTACAGTCCTTCACAAACCTTCATGTTGGGTGAAACGCGTCGGTACAACCACATTGTCCCGGTATCAGCGCTAAGCTTCAGTATTCTGGATTCAATGTGAAATACTAAGATGTATAAATTCCAGTGTGACAGTGAGAGGCTGTAAGGACGGGATTCACCTGCACGGGTATACTTCTGTATCAGGTATACATTAACTCTCATTGTTCGCGTTTTCAGGGAGTGTTCCTCCGCAGGGCGCTGAAATAACAGGGCATTGTTTTGCATTACCTCAGGTAACCCTGAATGACAAAGGGCCGTGTAACCAGCAGAGGGTTAAAGGGTACCAGCAAAGAACGTGCAGACGATCTGGTCCCCGTCCAAGCCCATGATTTTAACATGAAGCTCTTGGCAAACACACATGAACTCGCTGAAGTGAATGATATCACCCACACATGGAAGGATCACAGAAATGTGGATCTTTTTAACCCCTCGCTTTCTTTTTTTCTTTTTTCTTTCTGGCAGCTCCCTTCCAGCACCACACTCCTCCGAACCAGTGAACCTTTCATTACATAAATCTAATGACCCCGCATTAAGTGCATAACCGCAGTAAATATTCCCCGTCACTATGATTCTAGGCATTTGGCCCAGGCCCTCTCCGCATTTTTGGGGGTTATAACTACTTTCCCACATAGTTTCTCTCATTTTGGTTATTTATTTTTTTTCCAGCTAATAAGAGAGAGAGCAAAATATTACACCAGCGGCCGCTATACCCGGCATCCAGCATATGGAAACAATTAGTATTAGATAGAAAAACAAGGCGGCTTGGGAATCTCTAATGAAACTAAATATACGCTACATGTTCTACTTCTCGCTGTAAGCATACGTTATTATGTTTCTTTCCAGCAACTAAAGAAATCCTGTACGAGAGAAGAGGAGCGAGAAACATACTATAACACAATATAAGACTATTCAGTCATCTCCTTTACACTCTATAATATACAGGGGGGGTCTGCACACACTATTATTATGAGGGGTAAAGGAGATCGCTGTACTGTGCTAATGGTGAGCGTGCAACCTCACCCTCGCCACAAGGGGCGCCATCAGTTACCTGACTATCAAGTTCACATAGAATTAGTATCTATGAAGAGGAAAAGCAATAAGAATTGTCATTGCAACCCAGTATCTGTGTAGTAAGCAAAAGCAAAGTATTCTCCCTGCATACAAAGACCTTTCACCCCCTGACACTCGTCATGGTATTACCCAGGTGTAACTCTCACGCCCTGACACTCATCATGGTATTACCCAGGTGTAACTCTCACCCCCTGACACTCATCATGGTATTACCCAGGTGTAACTCTCACCCC
>JABWIB010006439.1:0-20237 GCA_016617825.1 Platyplectrum ornatum
TCCAACATCTGTATACTACACAGCCACATGCTGCCCCCTACTCCAACATCTGTTTCCCACACCGGGCACATGCTTTCCCCTACTGCAACATCTGAATCCCACACCGGCCACATGCAGCCTGCCCCCTACTCTAACAATTGGGGTGTCATGTCTGTGGCTGCCATCATAGGCTGTGTCTGTGTGCATTGAGGCATAGATAGAGGGGGTCACTGATGGGGTCGCAGTATTTCCGGGATATAACCTGCGTATATCTGCATTACTCTGTGTATAAGCACATTGATTGCTGAGCACAGGGCGGTATCTCGTGTCACGTGGCAGCCCCGAGCCCCCACCATCTGTGCCCGCAGCTCTCAGGTGATGCGTCTTTCCCCGTATAAAGGGAGCGAGACCTCCTTCAAGTAGAGGAGTGGGAGGCATTGTGCTGGGAATATCAATGAGGCTGCAGGCTGGGACATGTAATGGGAGAATAAGAGCCGGACCCCCTCCTCTGCTGCCTGGAGAGACATGCTACCTGACGCTTGCAGGAGAAGCCCCTATTTATATCCTCCATACAATACTGTGTGCCTGACCTGCTGAAGAACTAGAAGTCCCAGCATGCTTTATCTGCATAGACATAGCTGATACCTGACAAAGCATGCTGGGANGTGTAGTTTGCCTACCAGACCCTGACCTCAGGCCCGCCCCTGTTGTCCTCTGTAAGGTTGATATGGCCCCCTGTAGTAGTCACGGTGAGTCTGCTGACGGATGGGCGCGTTCCTCTATAGACCCCGGATGTCATTTCCATGTAGTGGGTAATTAAAGCTGAATGGGGCTGGTAATCGGCGTGCGCAGGACCCGGCAGAGAACGGTCTCTGGGGGCCGGTTCCATCCGCCCCCCTGTGTCGGATAATGATTGCAGCCCCTTCCCCATGTTATCCCACAGAACAATGAGGCCACATGCCCGCATCTGCCCCCTGCTTATAGTACAAGCCCAGAGAGAGAGATCCTGCGCCCCCGCACTCTTTGATAGATAGAGATATATATATATTTGAGAGAGAGAGAGCGCCCCCCCCCCCCACACGCAGAGAGAACCTGCCATGTGCACAGAGACAATTATACTCTTATTCATAACTACCGAGGTCCTGTCTATCCTGTGACACGCGGGTGTTGATGATTCGCTGGCGGTGTGGGATAAAGCTTTGTCATTGGGTGACTCTATGGCTCCTTCTACCTCAGGAGCTTCACTTCCTGTCTGCTCTGACCTCTGACCTGCAGGACATGGCCTCATGTGTGTCAGTGACTCTTCCTCAGGTCCTCACAGGGTGGTAAATGAGAATGTGTGAGGTAAAAGATGCTCCTCTGCCCCCTATGTGTCTGTTTCCATGGTGTTCATGTATAAATCTCATGTGTAAGATGAAGGGAACTGCCCGGGAACCAGCAGGTGAGGTCACAAAATGGCCGCTGCGANTGACTGTAAGATGGCTGCCGTGCTGTGTGATGTGTTGATGCTGTCTCTCCCGTCTTACTGACTGCGCTTTATCTTCTCTCCCTTCAGACAGTTTTGAGGTGACAGTCACCCCGCAAGGTGATGCCGGGATCCTTCTTCCTCTTATTAACACACTAACGTTTTGGTTTTGAAAACAGGGAATCAGAACGTGGCTCCTTCAGCGCCGCAGGGGGGCTGCCTCTCCGTGCTGGCTCTGAAGGGGTTAAACGGAGGCCGCTGATCCCTATTTTTATATATTTATATCTTTTCTGTTTTTTTTTAATTTTCATTTATTTCTAATTCTAAATGACTTGTGATAACCCCCACCCCATTGGTGAGAAATATCTGGTGAGCAGACATCTGTGTCAGCGCAGTGCGGGCATCACCAGCCCATCGCTGCGTCTTCATGCCACTCTATCTGCCCAGGGCAACACCAGCTGCGTCCTGAGGTATCACAGGTACAGGTGTCNCATTAATCATATCCTTCATTTACATCACATTACAGTGTACTACCCTGTACTCACACAGCGTAAATGTATCTGCCTTGTACTGTATTACACAGGTNTCACAGGTACAGGTGTCACATAAATGAGGACAATTGCGCGGAGTGTGTGTAGCGTAAAAAGGCGCGGGTCTGGGATGGTGGCCGTGACGGCCGCTCTGGTGAATGGCATGCCGCGTTACATGTATAGTATCCAGGATGGCAATGCGCCCGGTGCGGTGTTTGCCCCCTCTCCGTCGCATTCCATGATGCAGCGCAGCAGACCCTCTGGCTTATATCCGCCACGTATCTGCGNCACGTATCCGCGACACCCCAGCTTTATAATATAATAGTTATGCGGGTGATGGTGGGAGCGCGTAGGCCTGGCCCGCGCCCGCACTGGTGGCTGTGCTGAAGCAGATGTCTGGCTGCGGATATTTCTGCGTCCTCCATGATGTTTTCTGCATTGGCCGCAGGCAGGTTCATTGCACAGGAGACTTCACCCCATCGCCACCACCGCGTGTTTCGCTCTCACTCCCCAGCTCTTTGGAATTGGAATAATTGGAAAGCGGGGGAGCGATCTCCCGCCACAATCCGGCCCGACCCGGGAGGGGGGGGGGTGTTCCACGGGGATCTTGCCGTGGTCTCCCACGATACCCCCCCCCCCCCCCCCCCGTACCTGGTTATATCTCTTCTATCATCCCCCCCCCCCCCCCCCCCCCCTATGCGGAGTCCTCCTGTGTAACCCCTGCCTGCCTCTACTCTCTGTCCTCCTGCATGTTTATTGCAAGATTCGGGACCTGCTTGAAAGGCGATAACAGCCCCCCTGGACTCCCCCATCTATTACAGCACAAAGCTCCCCGGCTTACCCCTCACAACCCCCCTGGCTGCCAAACGGTCATTTATGATTTCTTTTTGGTCGTGTATCTATATATTTATATATATATATAGACATATATTGGTGTCGATGACCTATATTAACCCTTTCTCCAGCGGAACGCGTTCGCTCTGGCGGGCGGCTCCGCAGGTGTAAGGGTTAAAGCCCTCCCCTCCCCCAGCACCTATGACCGATAACCCCTTGTTCTCCCCCACCCCCCCCCCCAGGAGAGATCTGCGGCTTTAAGATACACGAGCAGGATGTACCATTCGAGGCGGTGGTGGTGGACAAGAGCACCGGGGAAGGGGTGATCCGCTCCACTGAGAAGCTGGACTGCGAGCTGCAGAAGGACTACACGTTCACCATACAGGCGTACGACTGCGGCAAAGGGTCAGACGGCTCCAGCGCCAAGAAGTCCCACAAGTAAGGAGCGTAAATGAGGGGGGGAATAGTGTCACTGCTACGGAGAGAGAGTGACGGGCCATAGTGCCACAGTCACAGAGAGAGAGGGGGCCGATACACTGACCAGTCTGGTGGTATATGGTGGATACTGTGTTATCTTATATTATCTCCTTTATGTGCCTCGTGCCACTTTCCGCAGGGCCACGGTCCACATCCAGGTCAACGACGTGAATGAATACGCCCCGGTCTTCAAGGAGAAATCATACAAAGCGACGGCCATCGAGGGCAAGAAATATGACAACATCCTGAAGGTGGAAGCGGTGGACGCTGACTGCTCCCCCCAGTTCAGCCAGATCTGCAGCTACGAGATTGTGACCCCCGATGTTCCCTTCACCATAGACAAAGACGGTCAGTCTCCCCCAGGGGGTGAGATGGGGGGGGGGGTAGGAAGGGATGATTGAGGACAGGAGTAGGGATCCTGTGGCTATCCAGGTGTTGTCAAACTAGGAGTCCCAGCATGCTTTAACTGCACAGACAGTGGATACATGCAAAGCATGCTGGGACTTATGAGACATTTCATCCGCGTTGCTGGGACTTTACAGAGGAGTTGTTCTATGTAAGGACAAGGGCCTTGTTAAAGTGTATGTGCCTGTGTATAAGTTATTGCCACTGACTATGTTTATAAGATGTGTAACTCTTTATTGTCCCAGGTTACATCAAGAACACAGAGAAGCTGAACTACGGCAAGGAGCGCCAGTATAAGCTCGCCGTCACCGCTTACGACTGCGGCAAGAAGCGCGCCACGGAAGATATCCTGGTGAAAATTAACATTAAACCCACCTGTAAGCCGAGCTGGCAGGGTAAGTGCCGGCCCCTGTAGGTAGAGCCAGGCCGCTGGCCTGCATCACCCTGTCCCGTGCGCTTACACCTTTTCTTTGGCTNCTCACGCAGGTTGGAGTAAGAGAATAGAGTATGAGCCAGGCACGGGGTCCTTGGCGTTGTTTCCTGGCATGCACCTGGAGACTTGTGACGAGCCAATCACCTCCATCCAGGCGACTATACAACTGGAAACCAGCCACATCGGCAAAGGGTGCGACCGGGACACATACTCGGAGAAGTCCCTCCACAGGCTCTGTGGTAGGTGTCCATGATGGCAGCCATGATGGTCAGATCGGCGTATCCAGATATCCTCACATCTCCGTCTCTCTGCAGGAGCCACTTCCAAGACCGCCGAGCTCCTGCCCCCCCCTAGCGCCTCGTCCAACTGGACCCAGGGCCTGTCCACGGACAACGGGCATGACAGCGACCAGGTGTTCGAGTTTAACGGCACCCAGGCCGTGAAGGTCCCTGACGGCATCGTCACCACCGACCTGAAGGAGCCTTTCGTGATATCGGTGTGGATGCGGCACGGACCTGGCGGGCGGGAGAAGGAGACCATCCTGTGCAACTCCGACAAGACAGGTATTGGCGAACTGATTGCGGCTGCCNGCCCCTATAGCGGCATATACCTGGCAGCAGGAGCCCAGGTGTCTCTCTGGCCCCTGTTATCTGCATGTAGCCGGGTTTTCGTCCATGATGGTGGCCTGTCGATGTCACAGTGCAAGCCTTGATTTGCATGCTACTAGNTAGTCTTAAACTTAGTTTTGGTAGCCAATGGCAGGTAGCATTTAGGTGAAACCACCCAGAGAGACCCCAGGAACTCGTGTTGTATTACATGTGCATAACCCTGGACGGGAGTCCAGGGCGGTGTGTACCCTGTGTATGTATTCTGATGATTCTCTCTCCTCTAGATATGAACCGGCACCATTACTCCCTCTACATCCACAACTGCAAACTCGGATTCCTGTTCCGCCAGGAGCCGTCCGAGGAGAAGACCTATAAACCTGCCGAGTTCCACTGGAAGCTAAACCAGGTGAGGAGACGCCATTCCCCCGGTGTTTCTCTTTCAGCCCTTCCCCCCCGGTTTTGCTCCGTCTCGTCCCCCCACACTTCCCTCCCGTTTTGTGGTCTTTATACTAGTTTGATGCGCAAGGTCTCAGTGCGTGTACGTGGGCCGCAACCGCATGCTCGTGGTGATGCGAGACGGGGGGAGAATCTGCTGGGTGATAATTAGGTGCCGGTGGAGCAGATTGCCGGGGGCGGAGTGGGCGGCTCGGAGAACTGTATTTCAAGTAAACACTTGCAGAGACGCATCCACATGTCACGTTACAGAGCCGCTGCGAGCGCGAGAGGCAGAGAACGTTCTGTCAATATTTACAGAGCACACGGGTCACCGCAGCCCTGCTCTCTTCACCCTTCACAGCAAATGTACATGTGCCCTGAGAGCCGCCACGTTTACCATTGTGTTATNATGGCAGAATGTGAAGACCACTAANAGTAATAGAACAATAATAGCCCCCCTACCCTATATACCCTCATCCTGAAGGTGAACGAGCGGCTGACAACACGTCTCTGTTCAGGAATAAAATGGTCCTTATTGATTGCTGGGAATGAATAGCGCTGGGCACAGCAGAGGCGTCTAGTGTTACCAGCACTGATGCTGCGTCCCCGGGGATCCCGCACTGACCTTGTCTTATCATCAAGTTCATCCTCTGCTCCGCTGCAGACATCAAGTCTACACAGCGNAACCAGAGAGAGAGACCAAGGCTACCGAANNCCTCGGCCGGCATCTCTTTAGTTANCGNTCTGGACCCCGTGGCCATTCCTGGGGTCCTGCATTGGTGGTACATGGGCGGGTGCAGAGTTGGACCCTGTGGCCATTCCTGGGATCCGGTATTTGTGGTACATGGGCAAGTTTAGAGCTGGACTCTGTGGCAATTCTTGGCGTCCGGCATTCGTGGTACATGGGTGAGGGTCTGGCATTCGTGGTACACACAATAATATTAAGGTGCCACATTGCGAGTCTCTTATTGGCGATTAGTGAAGGTCCTATCACACCACGAGTTCACCTCCGGATCCCGAGANATGTCACGTTCACATTTTGTCGTTCTTATTGGTAGATCCTGTTTACTACAGAAGCCAATCACACGCAGCGTCCGCTCTCTAACCTCTCTATAAGATTCTGCTCTTTGTAGGACATGATAAATCTCTTGTGTATGTGGTGTCTCCGCAGGCCTGCGACAAGGAATGGCACCACTACGTCCTGACCGTGGACTTCCCTTCAGTCACCCTGTATGTAGACGGCGACCTGTATGAGCCCTTCACCGTCACTGAGGACTACCCACTGCACCCTACCCAGCTGGACACTCAGCTGGTGGTTGGTGCTTGCTGGCAAGGTACGGCTCGAGACCATTGCACAGCACAGACCGCATGACCCGTTGTGGTGACTGTATGCAGCCTTCTAATGTAATGATATACAGCTATAACCTGGAGGAAGACCCTAATGTCTAGTTGCTGCTAGTTAGTCTTGCTGTTTCAGTGTGTGTGTTCCACCATCCAGAGGGGTAGCAGCGGCTGGAAAGTCTTCCTGGTCTACGTGGAGTTTGCTGGAGGCACCTCCACTGACTCGTGTCCTCTCTTTTGTTGTCTTAACCTGCTGTGTGGTTACAAATGTCCCTAACCCTGGGGTGACTTCCCCTGTTTGTGCCTTCTCTTACCTTTCCGCAGAGTATTCAGGAGGTGGGAATGTCACTGAGCCGATGGCAGAGAGCGATGCAGGTGGCCACGGTTTACTCCTTGCACCCACCACACAGACATCTCATGTCATTCTCTCCTGTGCACGACTGCCATCTCCTCTCTTCTTTAGTTATTTTCGTTTCATTCAGCTTTGGTTTATTTCTTTGCACTGTCATGTAACACAGGAGCAATGCTAACCTAGTGCTTTGTGTATCTCCACCTCAGAGGCTCCCACACACGCGAGACATTGCTGGACCCATAGGTTTAGTGCAGGGGTGGGCAACCTGCGGCTCTCCAGGTGGTGTCAAACTACAAGTAGTTTGACACCACCTGGAGAGCGCAGGTTGCCCACCCCTGCACTAGANCATTGCTTTACCCCAATATACCACCCCCTCTATGTAGAACTAGAAGTCCCAGCATGCTTATAACCATCGACATTGTGGATACCTGGCAAAGCATGCTGAGACTTGTAGTTCGACACCACCTGGAGATTGTCTGGGATTTATGGTTCTACAAAAGCCGCTGCCAGACCATGTTGTATTGCAGCACTGAGCAAGCTCCGGGTAGAAGCCTATGTCTCCTCTTTCTTTATTACNTCCGATCATGGATTTTTATTTCTCCACCTATCACCACCAGAGCTCATGTGCATGTTCCTCTCCCAGCGGAGAGCCGTACCCACCACAGGATGCTACTAACCTGCATGCAATACTGTAACATCTCCTACAAGCGACATCCGTGGCTATATGTGCCATCAGGACTGACCTTCCTCTATGTCCTCTCTCATCAAGGTGGTGAACAGCACATGGCTCAGTATTTCCGAGGAAACCTTGCGGGACTGATGATCCGCACCGGAAAGCTCGAGAGCAAGAATGTTATAGATTGCCTATATACCTGCAAAGAGGGGCTGGAGTTCCCAGCTGCTGATGGTGTGGGGAAAGGAATTAAGGTAAGACGGAACATAATACATAGGGAGTGTGTGCTTACTATAGAGGATTCGCAATGTGTGTTATAATATACTGTACTAAACCATTTAAAGAAAGATATACGCGCATGAGTACCCCAAATAATACTAATTATTTCTGACACATGAGAAGATTGACATTGGGTGGACCATGTCGGGTACAAATGGCGATGCCTGATTTCCAATGACTTTCATTGTAATAATGGAGGATGCCCAGTGATCTGCCACACAAGACTTGGGTTTTATGTATCTATATACGTGGTGACGTATGTTTTGGCATCTTCTCTCGCAGATCAGTTTGAGTCCCAGCCAATCCAGTTTGCTATGCATGGGCACCCCAAATGATACGATTTATATTCTGTATATACAAAGTATGAGAAGATTGGCATTGGGTGGGCTGTGTCTGGTACCCATGGCAGTACCCGATTTCCAATGACTTTTATTGTAATAATGGAGTATATGTTTTGGCATCTTCTCTCGCAGATCAGTTTGAGCCCCAGCCAGTCCAGTTTGACGCTGGAAGGAGATGACATTGACCGCTTTGACCAGGCCATGCAGCATGTTTCCTACCTGAATTCCCGCCAGTTCCCCACCCCTGGCATCCGACGCTTGAAGATCACCACCACCGTCAAGTACGTGACCTGCGACTCCCGGGGGCTTCTGGGTGACTCGTAGTATCAGATCTCGGCTGCTTGCCATGTTACCTTAAGTTATGCACCAATCTGCTTTGTAAATATTGCTACTGCTGTTGTGCGTACATGTTCACACCCAGGTCTGGACCCAGTTCAATGGGATCCGTCTCTTACACCCTTTCTCTGCGGCAGGTGCTTTAACGAGGAGACCTGTATCAGTGTCCCGGACGTCGACGGCTACGTCATGGTACTGCAGCCTGAGGAGCCCAAGATCAGCCTGAGTGGCATCGATCACTTCGCCCGCTCGGCCTCAGAGTTTGAGAGCACAGAGGGGGTGTCTCTGTTCCCTGAGCTGCACCTCATCAGCACCATCACCCGGGAGGTGGAAGCGGAGGGCGAGGGCGACGAGGACCCCACAGGTGAGTGAGACTCCAAAGTGGTCATCTCCGGCTTGGACGCTTGTCCTGATGTATAGACCTGTGTACATGGCTCTGACCTGTTTTCCTTATTCTCCATNCCAGTACAAGAGTCTCTGGTATCAGAAGAGATCATGCACAACCTGGACATGTGTGAGGTCAGCGTGGTGGGAGAGGACTTGGATCCCAATACCGAGAGTCTGCAGCTGGACCTGACCCACCTGCAGCAGAAGGGAATGGAGATGAGCAGCTCCAACCAGGGCATAGTCATCACAGGTGAGCCTGACAGCCATTGTNCTCTATGCACACAGAGCTTACAATCTAGCTAGAGGAGGCATAGACGGGGGCCACAATAATAGTCATCATAGGTGAGCCCTCACCAACATTGACCCCTATGTACACAAAGCTTACCATCTAGAGGAGGTCTCTTACAACATTTTGTGGGTGAGCAATTATTGAGCTATTAGACATACAGCGCTGATAGACGTGACATCATGTAATGGCCACAAGATGAGCAGTTAACTGACCACCACCTGTACCTGTGTATTGGGATCAGATGTGCGTTGTGTCGTCAGGATCTGTGTATTGTGGTATTGTTGTGTGTGTCCAGAGTATTGTCTCTGGCACCTGCGAGTGCGTCTTCTGTGTTCCCAGGGTTTAGTCATTGCTGGGCCTCCTGCCATGTTATGTAACCCATCTCCCACTGTTCGCTGCCAGTAAGAAGCAATGTGATTACGTGAGGCCTGATGAGAAATAAACTTACTTTCATGTGTGCAGGCGTGGACACCATGGCAAACTACGAGGAGGTCCTGCACCTGGTCCGCTACAGGAACTGGAACACCGTCTCGCTGTTTGACAGGAAGTTCAAGCTGGTCTGCTCCGAGCTGAACGGCCGCTACAACAGCAATGACTTCCAGGTGGAGGTAAGAGAAAGCGGGCCAATGCGGGCCCTGGCCAATCACAGGAAGGCATGGCTTAGTCATCCTGGAAATTTGATTGGCTCTTCGGGGAATGTTGGACAACATGGCTGTCCCCACTCTGTGCAANGCCATAACCTCACCCATGTCTTTGGTGCAGGGTCTTTTAGATGTGTATAGGGAGCAGCAATAATGCTACGACTTTGCCCTTAATCCAGGTGAACGTCATCCACACAGCCAGCCCGGCGGAGGCTCCCAATCACATGGCCGCTCAGCCTCAGTTTGTCCACCCCGTGCATCATTCCTTTGTCGACCTGTCAGGACACAATCTGGCCAGTCCCCATCCAACCTCAGGTGTGTTATACACAGACATCGCCAAGACTGCCCTCTTGTGTTCACCCGCAGGATTGCAAACCGATACCATGTTGTTCTAATGCAGTAATCGTGCAGGTCTTCAGGCGTCACCTGTGTGATTTCTTCTCCTCCGCAGTTGTTCCAAGCGCGGCCACCATCGTGATCGTGGTCTGCGTCAGCTTCCTGGTCTTCATGATCATTCTGGGAGTCTTCCGCATCCGCGCCGCTCACCAGCGCACCATGAGGGACCAGGAGGGCGGTAAGGAGAACGAGATGGACTGGGATGACTCTGCACTCACCATTACCGTGAACCCCATGGAGGTGAGTGATCCTCTGTCTTCTCAGGACACACTGTTATGGGGTTATCCTGAATGCTGTCCACCCTGATACGGCGCCATCTCCTGGTGATCATATATATGTGCATGCCAAGTATCTCTTACACATTGTAGCTCGGGAATTCTTGTTTACTTTTCCCCTCACCCCTGGTCCTGTGTATTTCCTTCTGCTCGTCTTACGGTCTGTAATGGTAAAACTGTTTCTCCTTGAGCAACTCAAAGTCCCCAAACAACACAACCTTCTCAATGCAAATTTCTCCTTAATACGGCCGTACACTACAGCAACTACAAGCGTCTGGAATGGCATTATTCTATCACCCTCCCAAAAAATGGTGGGACACATAGCCCCTCGTCAGCCTGTTCGCAGTGTATTTATAACCAGCGCTGGCTGTCATATACGTAGTGCTGAGCGCTGTTGTAAGACATCAATCATGTCCTGCCCCTGCTCATTACCCTTCTTCTTCTGTCTTGCAGACCTATGAGGACCAGCACAGCAGCGAGGAAGAGGAGGAGGACGAAGAGGAGGAGGAGAGCGAGGACGGCGAGGATGATGACATCACCAGCGCCGACTCGGAAAGTAGCGAAGAGGAGGAGGGCGAACAGGAGGAGGACCAGCAAAACGTCAACCGGCAGCAGCAGCTGGAGTGGGACGACTCCACCCTGACCTACTGACCCCTCGGCTGCCCNCCCGCCCAGTCGCCCCAGCACTCGCCCGCTCATCCTCTTCCAGACACACCGGTTCTGAAACCTCATTCCAGACGCTAAATTCAGCTGACACCCGGGACAACGCTGCCCCCGTCGTGCTCTCCTGGCGGCCGGGGCCATTTTCAGTGTTTTGAATCCATCTTGCACTTTCCTTCCACATTCTCGCCATTGCTCACTGAGTGGAGGAGGCGCCATTCCTCCCTCTCCTCCTCCTGAACGCTGTAACGTTTCCGGTTCGGCGTATGGGGCACCGGGCTCCNCGTAGACCGGGTTTTATTGTTTGTTTTTACCCAAATTACTGCATGTCCAATAATCACCCCTTTCCCTGTCCGANGCGCCGGTCGACCCAGTGTCTCAGCTGGGTGACATTACCAGTGGCCCGCAGACAGTCAAAGGGAACCAGTAGGAGACGGCTAGTAACAAGTAGTCAAAGACTTTTTAATATTTCGATGTAAATATGTTGGAATTAATGTAATTATGTCCATGTCGATGGTGTAAAGGGTTCAGAAATCATTGGGTGCAGGTTGGCAGCTGGTACCAGTCTTGTGCAGCCTCAGTGAGGCATTTCTTTTTGGGTCTTCTCCCCGTGGCTGGCAGAGGTCTACAGGCAGGAAGAGTCCCTGTATTCCAAGGATAGCACAGAGCTGTAATTACTCACAATGACCACATGGTGGCAGTCTGTGGCTTCCTTGGAGCAAGTGCATGTCCACACCTACCATATAATGCTCCTCAGTGGAGTTAGGGTGGCCAGCACGCTTTTTGACCCCCCATCCCCTTCCTGATACATTCTAGTAGAGTGGCAACGGTGAGACCCATGAAATGTCCAGTATCTCTGGGCTGGGCCTAAAAATATTGTTTACATGGAACTTTTTATTTTCCAGAGTAGCTTAACTGTAACTGATGTGAAAGTTATTGAGGGGNTCTCGGTCACTGCTGCTTAGATGTTTCTGGCATGTTGGTAACACTAGTGTATGCATAGTATGTTCCAGGCTGCAGGACTACATGTCCCAGCATGCTTTGCCAAAGGCTGGTTTTCAATGCTGGGACAACAGCCTCTGCAGCTGCAGTAGTAGCACAGGAAGTTTCCCACCTCCTCTCCCACGGCACCAGCCCTGTGTATTGTGAAAGGTAATTTTATAACTGGTTGGCTGGGCTGCGAGGGAGATCTGGGGTATGTTCAGATNTGTCATATGGTTTGCAGGGGGGGGTATTGTTAGATTGCGTTAGTATGTGCCATTGTCCCTTTTGAAAGACACAGCCCAGAGTGACCGATAACAGGATGAAGACATGATAGAGGGTTACGTATAATGTGCGAGTGTTTGAGTTGTAGGGAGTTGGTGCTGCGTATGGTGATGCAGAGAGGTGGTGTGTAAGATGGGGGAAGGCAATGGTGTTATGTGTACGCTGCATTACGGTCCCAGACATTTTTGTTCTTGTAGATATTTAGCGGATCGATTGATGGGTTTCGTGGCGTTCGCACAGGACCGGCAGCCATACCGCGAGCAATATCACAGAGCATTCAGTGCAATGGCCGCCACTGTGCCGGGTTTGTATTAATAATGGCTTAATGACAAGTCCATTGCTGTGTGTTGCTGACCAGCAGGGGGCAGTCATCGCACAGGTTTCTGTCTCTCCCCCCTTCATACAGTGCAGGGCGGCGTATCCGTTCTGCTCACCATTAATGTAAATTCTTAAGTTTATACGTACGATACGGGGAAATGTGATAAATGTAACCGCTAGCGCTCCAGTGACCCGGGAGACCCATCATCTGTGTTCATGTNGTGTACGCTTTGTCCTTCATTCTAATCTCTCCTTAGCCGCTGTATTTAGACTTATCCCAGCCAGCGCGTCATTGTAACACAACCGCTAGCGCTCTAATGTCTCATGCTGTACGTAGCGCTGTGGATATTAACTTTTCAGATTTGTATATTGGTGATAGGTCAGTTTGAACAGTCTATAAGCTACAATAAATATCTGGTTCTACATCCTGCTCCACGTCCTTCTGGTCTTTTGCGAAACATTTGTGTTATAATTGTTGCATTGTGTGTCGTTGGAATGTGTGGACCCCGCATAGAGATTACACTACAACGTGCACAATTATAAACCATTGAACTGAAATATGCATGGAAAAACGAGAGGTANACAGTGACTCCCACAATCACAGGACGTGACAGATATTATTTAGAGTTACACGGCAGCTTAGGGAATGTAAGTGAACGTGCCCCACTAGTGTGAGGCATGCACAACCCGGTACTGCAGGGAGCAGCTCCATATTCCAGTCTTACCCCTTGTACCTTCCATTACATAATCTACAGCAGGAAGCGCTGGTCGTATGACATTGGCCACCGTGTGCTTGATGCTGTACATTTACCTGCTGCCGCTGCCCGTGTTACACTGCTGGAACTNGAGTCCAATTCATTATACACCCATTGTCTAGCAACGTGACCCGATACTAAAGACAACCTGTTCCCCACCCAATCCCTGGATCCCAGCATCTGGTCCCTTTCCATTACTGGTGATATAAGGGATTCGCAGTAATGGAGCCTTATACACAGAGCTCTGCTATACACAGGTATTCTAAGGAATAGGGCTCAGCAGATTCGACCACTCGGGCTGTATCAGTAATGGAGTCCAGATTGTTATTTCTCATACTACACCATAACGTATACCCCCACACAGGACAGACATGATGCTACCACTGCTGTGACCCCGTGACATTACTCTGAGGAACTGAAGGAAACTAGAAGCTGTGTCTTTCCAAACACACAATACTCATTTATTGACATAATTACAAGGGTGGGGGGGTCATTTATTGCAGTGATGCTTCGTAAAAGGTGTCCAAGTCTTGCAGAGAGAGNGCGGGTAGTCTGTGCCGTAACCCCAGTGCAACAAGCTCGGAATGAGACTGTCCCAGCATTAAGATCCAGACAAACGGATTTGTACGTTGTCCTTGTGCCACATACGACTTCGAGTCTGACCACAACTCCCATCATCCATCGCTGGGAGGGGAGAGGTTATTCATGAGCAATGGCCGCCTAGGAGAACCCTACAATAGCCCACACGCCGGGGCCGATTTGATTGNAGAGAAGGTGGTGTTACGCCAAGACAGCGGGAGACAGGCCTGGATTACCCAGCATTCCAACAAAAACTGGCTCTGTGGGGATGTCTGTATCATCCATTGGACAGACCGTGGTGCCGGCACACATTCCAAGCGACGCCAAAGCGCCATCGATCCCGCTCCGCGAGACTCTCTAAGAAACGAGACGAGGGAGCAGGTGCAGCCACAAGCTGTGTCCAAGTCCTGTACATGGTCCACGGATCAGGCAGGTCTCTAGTGTGTCCCTTCCAATCACTGCCGGTTGTCCTTGGACACCGTATGGGCAAACCAGTTGACTTTGGTTTTCCAGCTCTCCCGTAACGCCTCATTGAACTTCACCCGGAATTGCTTCAGTGCATCTTCATCACTCTTCCCGAGAGCCAAGGAATCCTGCGGAGACAAAGAAGAGGTCTATGACATGCCTCTATACCTAAGAAATGCTGGTGGCATGGTGCTATGGGTCTGTATGCAGGAATAATCATAAGGTGACTCTCTGGTTGGGTTGGCTGCAATGTCGGGATTTGGGACGAGCCGACACAGTGGCCACGGGAATACCTGGCAAGTNCAGCAGCTTTGTAATAATTAACATGGAGGCATCACCTTGAGATACTGGATGTCCTTGGAGCAGGTGAGCTCCGGCAGGCCGGCTGCTTTCATCAGTGCAAACAGGTTAAGGAAGAGGGCTCCATGGCATCGGAGGATCGTGTACGCCTTTTCACAGTAGTCCCGGAACCTGGAATGAGAAGTGTATCCAGGATAAGGAGAGGGATAGAATCTGGTTTATCATACGGGAATGGGTGCAACCGGAAGTCTGATCTATCCAAACCGCTGCTCGGGAATCCCATGAGATCTTGGAAACCAGTTCCAGAGGTCACGTCCACTGAATGAAAGTTTCCTCACCTCTCAAATTTCTCGCTGTTGTTGGTCTTCCCTTGCTGGATTACGTGCACAAAGTCGTACGTCAAGATGAAGGGAACGCGCTCTCTATTAAAGCCGAACTTTGTCTTAAAGTTTCCAAGGAAGTGCCCGAAGTCAATGTGGAAGAGCTGCGAACCACAGACAAGTTTTAGAAGGTTCACTCGGGGGCTGCAGCGCGTTTCCCCAGGAGAAGCCACCTACCTGTCCGGTCTCTCGGATCATGATATTGTCGCTGTGGCGATCTCCAATGCCCAGGACGTAGGTTGCTACACAGTAGCCAGCACAGGACAGAGTGAATTCCTCTATAGCTTGTTCCAGGGCTTCCCTATACCACCAGGAACATGAAATGAACACAAACATTGAGGATCCTATATGTCACCTCCACCATTCTATAATATATAGGTTATAATGTAACAGAGAGGTCATCTGATAATAGTCCATATACCCCTGGACCTCCATCAGATTTATCCCACAGCTTTGTTTAACCTGCGATTCCCAAACCTATTGCNAACCCCATGCCGTACCCTGGATTCTTGCTCTTTAACCAGTTGAGCAGTGCATCTTTATTGAAGGCTGCGGTGGCTGCCATGTTGCTTTTGTTCCGCTGGATGTTGGCGATGGTGTCGGAGTGCATGACAACCTCTATAAGACCAGTCTTATCCCCTGTGGAGAGGCAGCCATAAGGGGTCACCCTGAAAGACAGAACAATGGAGTCACATATAGAGTAGTTATAGTAAATCTGAGTCCTGGCAATAGGTGTGGTTACCCACATTGACAACAAGGGGCTCCACACTTCCCTATCATACTGTATAGACGAGCCAAAATAAACTTCACGTCTCTCTGATGGGTTTTGCANTGCATAGACGTCACTTTGTTAGAGATGCTATATATACTCTATCCCTGCCCTGTGAGAGCGCTCATTACTCTACCTGAGGTCCAGGCCTTCTTTCTTCCATAGGACATCCATCAGTTTAATCATCTGTAATGTCAGCATGTCCTGACGCAGGTCTGCGGAGATCACAAGACAATGTGTCAAACATTCCACCAACATGACGCGTTTCGCTGCCTGATTTTACCGGCGCTGATCTTACCGTCTCCGTTCTTAAAGATGATGCCGACCCTGCTGCCGCCCAACAGATCATTATTGTACACGATCCAAAGCGGCTTCATCTTAGACTCCATAAAAGTGCAAAGCTCCACACTGCGGAGGAGACACGGGAGCAATAAGAACCTATTACGTCCCAAATCAAATGATACAATCCCCTATAGGATATATATCCATTATAATAATGAGCATGAATCAACCCATCTGCTGGAGATTGTCTCTTCTTTAAAGTGAGAGCCCCCAATCCCACCCCCCACTGATGGCCACAATGGCCATGAAGTCAATTTTGTCCTGCCCAGTATGGCTGTTGCACACGCTCAGATATCCTGTGTACACACAATGTACACAGAGCACATAATCATAATAAGAAGTGCACTCACCACACATCAGTCAGGATGAGGTTGGGGTCCAGCGGGGAGTAGAGGTGGGACAAGTGCTCCAGGTATGTGTCCTGCCTCATACACATGTGCATTGCCTCCTTGGCTTGAGCTTTGTTGGTCTTCTGGACGCTGGACCTCACAAAGTCATTGAGACCCTTAAGCTTGGACAGAGCTTCCCCCTGGATCGCACAATAGAGCAATCGTTACGTCACCGCGCCAAGTCCTCCCGTAATGGAGGCCATGGAGCAGACAGCGGCGCATCCCACCTGTTTCATAAGGACCTTCATATGGTAGGTGCTTCCCCGGCAATATGCTTCCAGAATGAGCCCGAACCTTAGAGCCACCGCGGGAACATGCATCTCTGACCTACAGGGGGCAGAAGACAGAACATGTCCAGGAGAGTTCAAGCATGTATCTGGCCCAGTTTATAGAAACCAATGTGAGACTACCGGAGGTGCCAGAACAAAAAGTGTCCGATCTTGCGGTGGATGAGCGCCCTCTCCAGGAGGAACGTGGTAAGTTCGCAGTCCAGGTAGGATTCATACTTAAGGACCTGCACCAGCTGCAGGAGGTATTGACGGAGCTCCTCGTTCCTGGGGGGAAAAACCACATTGAAATGAAACCTNTCCTCAGCCACCACGTGACCCATGGACAACCTCCATGCCAAGTAGCCAAAGCCTCACTACAATCATGTGCCTATATAATAAGAATAATGTGTGCCCGTGATGGCTGCACTTACGTTAACTTCTTCAGGCAACTCATTGTAAACGACCCCACGAAACGGTCAGGAAAACTGAAGTCTAATAGCTCCAGGGCAGTGAGGACAGGCAGCTCCGGCCAGGTCTGCAGCAGATACACCATCTGGGGGGGGGAAGAAGCAACGAGAGGAGTTGTTATATAAAGTGGACGTTTCCCGGGCCACGTCTTCCCCTCCATGGCGTCCATCCGGCCTCTACCTGAGCCACGTCTTCGTGTTTGTTCCATTTGGTGGTGAGCAGCAGTTTGGGGAGGGCCTCGGGGTAATGCTCTTTGATTTCATGGCGCAGCTTCCAGACCAGCTCCTTCTCGTGCTCATACAGCTCCGCTTGTCCTCTGCGCTCCACAATCTCCTGCAGCTGCTGCCGCTGAACGGGGGCGAGAAGGAGAAACGCGTAAGANTCGTTCGTTGTCTTTAGCAGTGACCCAAATATCAGCCCATATAGCCCACATGGAGGTAAAGCAGTGCATGCTGGGAGCACACGGGGGGGGGGTCATTATAACTGTTATTATGGATGGTCCATAACTAAAAGATGCGGCTAATAGTTCACCTCGTCCAGGGTGGCGTTATTCACCTCTCCGAGTCTTCCCAGCTCCAGAATCTAAAAAGGTTAAAGAGACAGAGGACTGGGGTGAGAGTCTGAGCAAGGTCATATATTCAGCATGAAGGACCCCGCATTCTCATCTACCTTATCAATTGAGGGATAATACACAGGGAAGTCAGCCATGCTGAAGAAACATATCCTTAGGGTGGCCGCACTCTCTGTATTGGGATTACACTGTACAGTCCCCATCGGGTTCAGTAATTCTCCCTTCTCATCTACAGCGGGGAAACCAAAGAAACAATACAGAGTTTAGTAGNGTCCCCATATACAGACGTAATCAGAGTAAGATTGTATTACTGTCCTTATACATATACAGTGGNCACAGAAGTAATCATAATACATGGAGTTACCTGGGAAAGATGACCACATACACAGCGAGTATTCACCGTACTTTAGCATGTCCTTGTAGTCAAAGAGCATGGTATTCACCCAGGCTATGGGGTAATCCTGCAGAGACAGACATCACATCATTACAGACCCCTCTGGCCGCACCAGACAGACGGACACGCATGGACACTCACCGTCTTCTTGGACTTCTTCTTGGTGGACTTGGCTTTCTTGGACTTATCAACTGCATAGAGAGCGAGGCTAAGCCGGGTCATGCGGGGAAGGTCACACACCGCAATGTCGAACTCCAGCGTCTGAAGCCATTGTGGCTCAGAGGAGGCGTTGACCTCGCTGCTGGCCACCGTCTTACAGAGGAGCTCGTTGCCGTGGTAGAGGCCACACTGGACCAAGAGCTGCAGGAGACAGCCAGAATGATGCAGAGCCATCTCTACTCATTACACCGGACCTGGATCTAAGGGATACTAGTCCAACTACAAAAGTTTGTGGAACTTCTGACAACTATAAAGTTGTGTAAACATTCTACCCAATCAGAGTGCGGGCTGGAAGCACATGACCATTTCCAAGCTGGAACTCACCTTCAGTCCTTCATCTGCGTTCACGTTGTATGCGTACAGGAGCTGCAGGCAGAAGGGCTTGTCCAGCTTCCACAAGGAGCACTGATGGGGCTGTGAGGAGACAAAAAGACATTATGGGGGGATATGGGGACGAGGGCAGGTGTGTACCTGGACTGGCTCACATACCTTCTTGGTGGGTAGTGGTGGGGGCTTGTGTCTGAGCTTGGAACTGATGATCGGGGGGTCTCCCTGGTTGGGCAGCGTGGAGGCGATGGAGACCAGGGTTAGGTGGGCCACGCAGTTTCTTTTAATACATTTGTTGATGTACTGAAAAACAGGGAAATAAAAAGAACGATTCACGCATCCCATACANCCACGGACCACCACCTGCCACCATGGACTTGCTGCTTGCTGCATTGACAGGGACAATTTAAGTACCCAAATCTATACACGGCGGTATGGGTATGTTTATTACGGACAGGTCCCCTCACTCACCATGAACTGGCACAGGGGGTATTTGCCGTAGATGTACTCCAGCATACCGTTGATCTGGAGCGTGTATTCGTCCGGGCGGCCAGGGCTCGGCTGGCCGGACACATTGGACTTCTTCCTTAGCGCCATGCGGATGATGGAAATGGGAAAGTCAAGGGGGGACGCCTGGAGCGTGAAGCTTTCCTGGGGNGCGGCAAGAGACAGACATCAGCGCGGTGATCTAAGCATCCGGTGAGCAGCCCATCCCGTCATCCTCATAGAGGCCGGCACCGGCACATTCCTACCTCGCTGCTCTGAAACTTGATGTTGATCATGAGGGTCTTGCTGCTGTGGGGGGATTTGGTGAACAGCTTAGAGGAATGCTCTAGTTGAAGCGGGAAGTTTGACTCCATCCAGCTCTCCCAGTTCATGTGCTGCCGCTGCGCTGCGGTCTCTTCGCAGAACTGGCGCATTTTGCTGCGGAAATCGTTCACTTCNGGGTCATTGACCGAATCAAACTCGTGGAGTCCTGAAAATCGGAAACAAGTTATTAAATTCNTGTCNAGGATTNGAACTCACAACCTTAGCGCTATAAGGCATCAGTGCTACCCATCCAGACCACAGAAAGGCCCCAAAGTGTGCAGGTATAAACCCCTTCCTCAGACCACACACACACACACACACACACACACACTGGCTTTACCTTTGCCAATGAGTAAACTAATCTGGGAGTTGAGTAACTTCTCGGCCCGGTCGCCCTCTCGGGCTACAAGCCTCAGGATGGGCAGGAAAGGTTGGATGTCACACAGCCGCCGCTGCTCATCCTCCAGCTCCTGCTGCTCG